>JAACNH010000196.1:268261-337886 GCA_019447015.1 Hymenochirus boettgeri | reverse complement strand
TTACTCCTAATTATTATTACTGGTGATTATTATTACTCATTATTGTTGTTATTATTACTCATTATTATTACTCCTAATTATTATTATTACTGGTGATTATTATTACCCATTATTATTATTACTCCTTATTATTATTATTACTGGTGATTATTATTACTCATTATTGTTATTATTACTCATTATTATTACTCGTTATTATTACTCGTTATTACTGTTACTCTTGATTATTATTGCTCATTATTACTATTACTCCTGATTATTATTACTTGTTATGATTATTATTATTACTGATTATTATTATTACTGATTTTATTATTATTCATTATTATTATTATTACTGATACTATTATTATTGGTATTAATGCTATTATTGTATATATTTTTGTCTTATATTATTACTGATGTTATTTTTCTATTAGTAAATGTAATTATATTATTTTTTTATTATTATTATCATTACTATCATTATTATTATTATTATTATTGTTATTATCATTGTTATTATTATTATTACTATCATTACTATACCTGTCTCAGAGTTCCCTGTCCTGTATAAAAGTACTCGGACTACGGCCTCGTGCTTCTATATGGTCAGGGAACTCCTCGGTGGCGTAATATCCTTATATTACACTGTAAGGGGCGCATTATCCCTTATATCATTACTATCATTATTATCATTATTTTGTTATCATTGTTATTATTATTTTTATTATCATTACCATTGTTATTATTATCATTATTATTATTATTATTATTATTGTTGTTGTTATTATCATTACTATCATTATCATTATTTTGTTATCATTATTATTACTATCATTACTATCATTATTATCATTATTTTTTTATCATTATTATTATTACTATCATTACTATCATTATTTTGTTATCATTATTATTACTATCATTATTATCATTATTGTGTTATTATTAGTATTACTATCATTAATATTATTACTATCATTATTATCATTATTGTGTTATCATTATTTTTATTATCATTGTTATTATTATTATTACTATCATTACTATCATTATTATCATTATTTTGTTATCATTATTATTATTATTATTATTTTTATTATCATTGTTATTATTATTATTATTACTATCATTATTATCATTATTGTGTTATTATTAGTATTACTATCATTATTATCATTGTTTTGTTATCATTGTTATTATTATTTTGTGACTTCTCCCAGTTCGTTCCGTGTAGTAAATCTGTTATAATGTTTGGTGTTAATTGAATCTGTACAGTGACTTAGTGATATAAGTGTGTCCAGGGAATCTTCCCATGTTAGTTCCATATCAGTTTTGTGTCCTACTGTTTTACCTTCCCTGCCGCACTCAGTGCTTTTGGCCCCCACAAATTCGCTTGCTGTTCCAGTCATATCAGTGTCCAGCTGTCAGGGGGAGAATGGGGTCTTTGACATGACAGATGGCTGCACATTATCAACTGTTTGGTGAGAACCTTCGATGGGCCCAACCCTACAGCATTGCAATGACAACTGCTCTATGGCTGTCTACACGTGGTACAGACACGGACAGTGTATCCAGTAAATAGACTGCGGGATTTTATTTCTTTATGGTTCATTAACATAGCACTGTAGTAATGTCTGTCTATGGTCTTAGCTAGTCTGTGGATCTAGTGGGAGGTTAAATGTTCTCTGATTCCTGGCTGAATCTGCCCTCAAGCTCTATGGAGATCACAGTACATGTGACCAGAAATGTCTGAGCTGTTAATTACCCCATGTGACTAGGGGTCTGGGTCACTAAATATCTGAGTGATGTGTTTGGAGGCATCAGTGATTGGTTATTGGTGGTAACATTGTCACATTGTGTTTACTCCCCAGGGATAGGATTGTCCTCAGTGGTGAGGGAGATATTGGTGGTAACATTGTCACATTGTATTTACTCCCCAGGGATAGGATTGTCCTCAGTGGTGGGGGAGATATTGGTGGTAACATTGTCACATTGTGTTTACTGCCCAGGGATAGGATTGTCCTCAGTGGTGAGGGAGATATTGGTGGTAACATTGTGAACCATCACGAACCATTTAGTCTCTCGCCTCTACTGTGCAGTGGTAGGAGGTGGATGTCTATACACCTGTATTGTGACCACTATAATTTGTGGTAATTGTGTATTATCAGATCTTGTCTTATACCACAGGAAATTCTCTTCCAAGGATCTCATCTCTCTATTAAAATAGTGGAAAGATTTCTTGTAAAGATACATTTCTCTGTAATTTCTGGTTATTGATGGTAATAGAAATCTGTATCTGTCTAATTACAGGGGAGACTTCCACAAGGACCTAATGGGGATGTGGGAGGAAGAGACTGACCCAGTGATGGGGAACAAGGATAAAAACCAGCGGAAGGAGAGAATCCTGAATCTCACACTGGACATTATCTATCTGCTGACTGGACAGGTGAGGGGACTGGGACAGGGAGGGGAATCTTGTTGGGAATAACTGGAACATGACATGGGGAGTCTCTACTGTACATTATAACATGGGAATTATCTCTATAATAAGATATTAAATCCCTCATCTCTCCCCCTATATAGGATTACATTGTAATGAAGAAGCCTGGCGATGGCGTCCCACAGAGCTGCACTGACTGTATGTTGGAAGGATCCTGCAGGCTCCATCCCCCAACTGTGTCCCATCCGTCTCGCTCCGTCATACAGAAGGAAAATGACAAGAAGATCCTGGACCTCATCTCCAACATCATCCACCTGCTGACTGGAGAGGTGGGTGTGTCCCAATCCGTGATTGGTTAGTAACAGTGGATGATAATCCGTCTCTCTGTCTGGGTGGTGACTGTAACATTGTGTGTGCCAGGTTGCCATAAGGTGTGAGGATGTTTCCATCTATTTGACCTTGGAGGAGTGGGAGTATTTAAAGGGAAACAAGACCCTTTACAGGGAAGTGATGGAGGAGAATCCACAGCAGATCCACCCACTGGGTGAGTAATGTTTGTAGGGAACAAAATATCAAATTGTGAGTTTTTTACCAATAAAAAAAAAAAACTATACAATGGGCCATTTTAGTTTCTGCCTAAAAGTTGTTTTTCCAGACATTTTACTAACCTTGAACGTGTTCTGCAAGTTTAATTTTTTTCCCCCATGAGTTCTGTAGCCCTCCTACCAGTGTGTGTCCTGGACACTTTTACAAAGTTGCACATGCTCTGTGAAATCTCTCTCTTGACATACCTTTAACTACTGAGTGACCTGCCTGTGTCCTCTCTGTAATCAAGACTGAGCAAACCAATTATTACTAACTATAAAGGAGGACTGCAGAAATCACAAATTGCCAGAATCCTGTTATTGGAGATATCTGATATTTAGGGATTATAGAATCTGTCCAGACTTACTAATTAGCATTTTCAGGTAACAATGTAGTATAGCCTAATGATTTTCATTAAAGGGCAACTGTGGTCTCCATACAAAGTTAGGGTTAAATGAAAGCCGGCAGTATTCCCTTTAAAATGAGCAGGGAGCCTGTAATAAATTATATTGGGGTGAATGTTCAAATTTCTTGCTTTTAGTAGGTTGAGTGACATCACCTGACTTCTGCCCCTCCCCCCCGCCCCAGAGTAGAAGCATGCTCAGTTAAGATATAGTACTGGGGAAAACAGGAAGTACCTGGGGTGGGGTGGGGGGGGGGGGGGGGAATTGACAGTTGAGAGGGGGAGCCTATAAATGCAGACAGAGGCTGGTCACATGACTATAAGCTGGTCACATGGCTGAAAACAGGAAGTGTTCAAGCAGGAAGTAATATTGTTGAACCTTTCTACCAATAACTTCTCACAGATGTGATTTAGGTTTTATTTTAAAGGTACGGTGGAAGGTTTTTTATGTAATCTTTACTAGTTTATGATCCTTTAAAGGGGAACTGTGGTCTTCTTACACGTGCCCTCTATTGAAAAGAGCTCTTTCATACCTTCAAACAAACATTTAGCCTAGGATAATGTCTCTAGCTGTTGTCAACCCAAATTTTATAGGCTTTTAAAATTTTTCTTTCTGCTGAACCACCCTTTATACTGCTATAAGTCTGGATACACTGCAGCTAGATGTATAATCCTGGCGTTTTATAATAGAGGGCACTTGTATAGAGACCATGGTTCCTATTTAAAGAAGGGTAAATGTTAAAAATACTTTATTTACAATGAATTATCATGCATCCCAGTACATCAATTTCATTGTAGATTATTTTGTCCTTTCTAGATCATAAATTTAAAGATCAAAGCAATATGAAAACAAATATGGAGCCAACATTATGTTGTCAAAATGAACCTAGCGAGGCTGCCGTTGAAGAAGCTGAAAATCTCATAATGACTGACACTTCTCCATCCGATCAGGCTCCACCTACAAATGGTGTTGATGGGGCTTCCATCTTATGTGAAGTTGTAAACCAATCAGATTGCAGCATTAATACACTTACAGAGCAGATACAGGAAACAGATACATCTACTACTATCATGGGATGTAACCTAAATAACAGCTTGTCAGATAATTATATATCCAATGGGATTAAAGATGAGTCTGCATCATGTGAAGGACAAAACCAATCAGATTGCAGCATTAATACACTTACAGAACATATGCAGGTTGCAGATACAGCTCCTCCTGTCATATTATGCAGCCTGAATAAGAGCCCAACAGGAAATTATATACCGAGAGGAATTAATAATGAATCCATTCCAAGAGAAAGAGAAAACCAATCAGATTGCAGGATTAAACCACCTAAAGTACAGATACAGGGAACTGAAACATATACTGGTATGAAGGGATGTGTCATAAATAAGGTATTGCCATCTCACTATATATCAAAACATATAAAAGTAGAGCCCAGTCCCTGGGAAAAAGGAAAGCAATCAAATCGCAGCACTAATGAACTTGCAAAACAGACACAAGTAACGGGTTCATCTAATCCTGCTATGCGGTTTAACCCGAGTAGTAACTTAGCAGCACAATATGTATCGAAAAGTATTAAAGAAGAGCCTGGTTTGTGCGAACAAGGGAGCCGCTCAGGGTGCAGTATTAATAGACTTGTAGAACAGATACAGGGAAGCAACGCTTCCTCTTTCATGTTGTCCAGTCTGAGTAATAGACCCTCTGCAATCCAAACCAACGGATATAGCAAGAAGCAGCTTAGTAATTCCTCAAGTACGTCTCCCCTAAGTACGCCCCTGTTACAGGTGATGTACTGTTGTGCCGTGTGCCATGCAAGGTTTGCTAGTTATAGAGATCTTGTTAGCCATTTAATAACACACTCTGAAGAGAAGCCGATTTCTTGCCCTACATGTGGGAAAAGTTTTAAACGTCACGGGGAATATATAAGACATCAAAAAATTCACACGGGAGAGAAACCCTTCACTTGTTCTGAATGTGGGAAATGTTTTAAGCAAAGGTCAGAACTTAACCTGCACAGGAGAACTCACACAGGAGAAAAACCATTTTCTTGCTCCGAATGTGGGAAATGTTTTAAACGGCGCTCGATTGTGGTTGAACATCAGAGAATTCACACAGGGGAGAAACCATTTACTTGTTCTGAATGTGGGAAATGTTTTACACAGCGATCGCACCTTATTGTTCACCGAAGAACGCACACAGGAAAGAAACCATTTTCTTGTTCAGTGTGCGGAAAATGTTTTACACGTCACTCTCAGTTGGTTCTCCATCTCAGAACTCATACAGGAGAATAAGGTCGTTTTTAATCTAAATGTTAGAAATTGCTTGCAATTTGTTTAATATTGTTAACTATTTGTGTTAAATATGAATGTACTGGGAGATTTTACTAAATCGGACATAATATATTTCATATAAAACTATTTATAGCTCTGCTGTAAAGTACTGTAAATAATCGCTGCCACCATTGTAAAAACGGAACACATCTACGCTTTTCCGTTGGGATAATAGTATGGTAGAAGATCGCAGAGTAGCAGTGCACGCAATAGTGTAGGATATAAGGATTGTTACAAGGGTTATAGGAGTCGGTGTGTTCTATTGGTGTATTGCTACAAGCAGCATCCCCTTATTTTCATTAGGGATATCTATGTGCTCTAGATAAATGTGTGTTATTATTTACACTAAAATGAGTGATGTCACAACTGTAAAATAATACAGTTAGAACAGTGTCACTGTAAGAACAACATTGACAGTACAGTATGGCTAGTAACATACAGTTACAAATACACATACAATAAGTATGTGTACTGATTCTCTGACATTACTGATACATTCTGTGCTAAACATGGTTGTCCCAGCACAGAAATCACTGGTTAAACAATGTATCCCTTGCCTTTACCAGTGATTCCTAACCAGAGAGACACCAGTGTCACCCTACAGTAAGTCCTGCATTTACTTTCACTTACTCCCCCTCCCCTCTTAGCTCTAGGAAATACTATCTAATTCCTCTATTTAAAGGACAACTATACTGTAAAAATTTATTTTTAAAAATGAAAAGCACCTGGGACAAGGACATAGGATTGATTATTCCAACCTCCCAATATTGTTTTGTTGAGGAGCTATGGCACATACAGTTTTCATCTGCCAGGTTATGGCCCTGGGAAACTCTATATTAAAGATAGTGCTGAAGCATGCAGGAAGACTGGCAGAAGCACTTTTCTTCATCCTGCTGTTCCTCATAGAAATTATATTTGGAGGTAAAAAGCACCGATCTTACCTCCCTGCCTCCGGTACTTTTTATTTTAACTGTTTTTAAACAGTCCATCAAATGTACTTTGTGTTAATGGGCACATCCATCCCAAAATACTAATTCTCCCCACCCATCTGCCACTTTACAGAAGGCCAAACTGCTCCATTCTGATTGGACACGTTCCCTGTTGTTTGCTAGTTGGTGAAGAGCATTTGATTGTAAAGGGTTAATATTTCCCTATATTCATCTCTCCCGCTGTGCTGAATGGGGTCACAGAATAAAGGACAAACGGTAGGTGGATTTTAATGTTAATCCTGTAACTGGGCTGGATCTGATGTTTCCTTCAGCACAAATACAGAGGGAGAGCGCACATGGACACGCAAATGTTTCATCAGGTGCATGAACCCCCAAAATGTGCACATATGGAACTGCAACGAATTGATAAACACATTTGCTTTGCAGTGTGCGATTTCTGCTGGGTCGCTTTATTGGATTCCGGGGGGGGGGTCTGTGGCATTAACTGGCATCCTCTGTGCATAGGTCCTTGGTATTTGTATGTCTGACTTTTCCTTCCCCTTTAAATTTCAGTGCGATGGAAAGTGACTTTCCGGGTTTTTATCATTAAAATGCAATAAGTGAAAATGTCTGTTTTGTTTCTTCTGTTTTCACTATTAACGTGTCCAGCTTGTTGAGTAGGAAAGGAACATGGATGCAGTGTAATAGAAATGGGAGAACCCACAATCCTTTGCCCTATTACAGTACACGAGCGGACATTGCATGTACAGTACATTACAGTACACGAGCGGACATTGCATGTACAGTACATTACAGTACACGAGCGGACATTGCATGTACAGTACATTACAGTACACGAGCGGACATTGCATGTACATTACAGTACACGAGCGGACATTGCATGTACAGTACATTACAGTACACGAGCGGACATTGCATGTACAGTACATTACAGTACACGAGCGGATATTGCATGTACAGTACATTACAGTACACGAGCGGACATTGCATGTACAATACAGTACACGAGCGGACATTGCATGTACAGTACACGAGCGGACATTGCATGTACAGTACATTACAGTACACGAGCGGACATTGCATGTACAGTACACGAGTGGACATTGCATGTACAGTACATTACAGTACACGAGCGGACATTGCATGTACATTACAGTACACGAAAAGACATTGCATGTACAGTACATTACAGTACACGAGCGGACATTGCATGTACAGTACATTACAGTACACGAGCGGACATTGCATGTACATTACAGTACACAAGCGGACATTGCATGTACAGTACATTACAGTACACGAGCGGACATTGCATGTACAGTACATTACAGTACACGAGCGGACATTGCATGTACAGTACATTACAGTACACGAGCAGACATTGCATGCGCTGTTCTGGCATCTCTTTCTGGAGCACATTGTCACCATTTTTTGTGGATTGCGTGCGCTCTGATGTGTGCCCTCTTTCCACGCGTGTTACCATCTGCACCATCAGGTGATGTCACTCAGCCTACTGGAAGCAGGATTGAACATTCACCCCAATATCATTTCTCACAGGCTGAAGCCAGAGATGTGATTGTCGGCTCATTATAAAGGAAATACTGCAGGCTTTCATTTAACCCTAACTGGTTTGGAGACCACAGTTGCCCTTTAAGGCACTGTCTTCAGGAAGGAGCAAATGATAATTTGGGTGGAAACTGGGTAGTTCCAGATGTTCGTATTGTTCATCCAGCCACACACATCTGTAACCGCTCCGAGGAAACCTCACATTGTCTGGTTCTATACGTTACAATCACTTGGAGTTGGATCACCGGGTAACAATTAACTTTGAGTCCTGAAGGATACAGAAATCACCCAGACTTCCTATCGCAGGTCAAGCGGATTGAAAGTATAAATAAAACTTGTCCATCAAGACAACCTAAAATAGGGGACCCGCTGATGTATCGGGGTGTCCATCATTACTCATATATGGGTCAGTCTCATAGTATACACAAAATTCTTAATCAACATTAGCAAATACCGTGTCTTGATCCAGTTGTAAAGGAACTGCTACCATCTAGACCTAGTAAATATAATGGGGATATCACAGGGGCACAAGTGAGATAGATCTATTAATCGGAGCTACGGAGCTATATGTAGATCATCTAGAAGGTGCTCGATATACAGAAACAAGAGAACCTAGCAATGGATATATAGCACGGGCACACTCCTTTTATAATAATATATAAGACATTGTATCTCCATGCATGTTTAATAAAGGAGTGTGCCCGTGCTATATATCCATTGCTAGGTTCTCTTGTTTCTGTATACCATCTAGACCTAGAGTAGTATATAAAATACTGCACATCTTTTACATGTGGTTCCAAAATGAAATGAATTAATATTAGATAAACCATGACCTGGATGGATGAATATTACAGATATACCGTGACCTGGATGGATGAATATTACAGATATACCGTGACCTGGATGGATGAATATTACAGATCCTCCCCTAACGTGACCTGGATGGATGATATACCAGATATACCGTGACTGGATGGATGAATATTACAAGATATACCGTGACCGGATTGAATGAATATTAACAGATTATACCGTGACCTGGATGGTGAATTTACAGATATACCGTGACCTGGATGGATGAATATTACAGATATACCGTGAACCTGGATGAATGAATATACAGATAACCGTGACCTGGATGGATGAATATTAACAGAATACCGTGACCTGGATGGATGAATATTACAGATATACCGTGACCTGGATGAATGAATATTACAGATATACCGTGACCGGGATGGATGAAATATTACAGGATATACCGTGACCTGGATGGATGAATATTACAGATATACCGTGACCTGGATGGATGAATATTACAGATATACCGTGACCTGGAGGATGAATATTACAGATATACCGTGACTTGAATGATGGAAATATTCAAGAATATACCGTGACCGATGGATGAATTTTACGATATACCGTGACTGGATGTATGAATATTTACAGATATTACCGTGACCTGGATGGATGATATTACAGATATACCGTGACCTGGATGGATGAATATTACAGATATACCGGACCTGGATGATGAAATTACAGATATACCGTGACATGATGATGAATATTAAAGTCATACCGTGACTGGATGAAGTTAATATTACAGATTAGGGACCTGGATGATGATATTCCATTACGTGACCAGGCATGTGATATTACAGATATACCAGTGACCGGATGGGATGAATATTTACGATATACGTTGACCGGAATGGATGAATATTACAGATATACCGTGACCCTGGATGGATGAATATTACAGATATACCGTGACCGGATGGAAATGAATATGACAGTTTATACAGTTGACCTGGATGGATGAATATTTACCAGATATAACGTGACCTGAGATGATAAATATTACAGATATACCTGACCGGATGATAAATATTACAATATACCGTGACCTGGTATGATGAATATTACAGATAAACCGCTGACCTGGATGGATGAATATTACAGATAACCTGACATGGATGAATAACCTTAGATATACCGTGACTGGATGAATGAATATTACAGATAACCGTGACGGACTGGATGATATTACAGATTAACCGTGACCTGGAGATATGAATATTAAAGATATACCGTGACCTGGATGGATGAAATTAAGAATACCGTGACTGATGGATGATATACAGATACCGTACCGGATGGATAATATTACAGATATACCGTGGACCTGGATGATGAATATTACAGATATACCGTGACCGGAGATGAATATTACAGATATACCGTGACCTGGATGGATGAATATTTCAGATATACCGTGACCGGATGAATGAATATTAAGATATACCGTGACCCGGATGGATGAAATTACAGATATACCGGACCGCGGATGGATGATATTACAGATATACCGTGACCCGGATGGATGAATATTACAGATATACCGTGACCCGATGGATGAAATATTACAGATAACCGTGACCCGGATGGATGAATATTACAGATATACCGTGACCCGGATGATGAATTACAGATAACCGTGACCGGATGATGCTGAATATTACAGGATATACCGTTGACCCGGATGGATGAATATTACAGATATACCGTGACCCGGATTAGAATATTACAGAATACCGTGACCCGGATGGATGAATATACAGATATACGTGACCCGGATGGAGAATATACAGATATACCGTGACCCGGTGGATGAATATACAGATATACCGTTGACCCGGATGGATGAATATTACAGATATACCGTGACCCGGTGAGAATCATATTGACAGATATTACAGATGAACCCGCCCCGATGGAGGAATATTACAGATATACCGTGACCCGGATGATGATATTACAGCTATTACCGTGACCCGGATGGAGAAATTGAAGATATACCGTGACCGATGTGAAATATTACAGATATACCGTGACACGCGATGGATGATATTACAGATTACCGTGACCCGTGGAATGAAGTATTACAGTATACCTGACCGGATGGATGAATATTACGATATACCGTACCGAGATGAATATACCAGATATCCTACCGGATTGATGGAAATTACAGATATACCGTGACCCGGATGGATGAATATTACAGATATACCGTGACCGGATGGATGAATTTAAGATATACCTGACCGGATGGATGAATATTACAGATATACTACGTGTACCTGGATGGATGAATTTACAGATATACCGTGACCTGGATGATGAATATACAGATATACGTTACCGGATGATAAATTACAGAATACCGTGCCGAGGGATGGATGAATATTACAGATATACCGTTGACCGGATGGTATAGAATATTCAGATATACCGTGACCGGATGAATGAATATACAGCTATACCGTGACCCGGTGGATGAATATTACAGATATACCGTGACCCGGATGAATGAATATTACAGCTATACCGTGACCGGATGAATGAATATACAGATATACCGTTGACCCGGATGAGTGAATATTACAGATAACCGTGACCTGGATGGATGAATGAATATACAGATATACCGTGACCTGGATGAATGAATATTACAGATATACCATGACCTGGATGAATGAATATTACAGATATACCTTGACCTGGATGGATGAATATTACAGATATACCGTGACCTGGATGGATGGATGAATATTACAGATATACCGTGACCTGGATGGATGAATATTACAGATATACCATTACCTGGATGGATGAATATTACAGATATACCGTGACCTGGATGAATGAATATTACAGATATACCGTGACCTGGATGGATGAATATTACAGATACACCGTGACCTGGATGAATTAATATTACAGATATACCGTGACCTGGATGGATGAATATTACAGATATACCGTGATCTGGATGGGTGTATATTACAGATATACCGTGACCTGGTTTAATTCAATTCCCCTGCATATTCAATTCCCCTTATTAATTTAGTTGCCCTTCTCTGAACTGCCTCAATTTCCAAGATGTCCCTTTTGTATATGGGATTCCAAAACTGCACCGCATATTCCAAATGAGGCCTTACCAGTCCCTTGTAAAGAGGGAGAATAATATCTTTCTCCCTTGAATCTATTCCCCTCTTTCTATGTGCTGTTCCTTGTTATTAAAATGATTCTTGACCTTGAATATAGACTGGGAAGGGGCTGAAAGATTTTTGCAGAACGAGATTCTTTTATGTCCCCAAGATTTTACATTTTAGACAGGAATCTAAGGCTACTTGAACTCGAATAGCAAACAACCATTTGTTGCAAGTTCATCATCGGGCCATCAGTGTAGCTACAAGAAGCGTTTCACCAATGGCTACCACAAAAAGACAGCTCCTACTATTCACTTTCCGGGACTTTGGACAAGCACAGCGGGAGAACCATAAGGAGCAGAGAAGTAAGGTGAGGATTATATTACACTACACAGTGGGGCCAGTATGGGGTTACATTTTAGTTTTAGGTATGGACATACCCTTTAATGTTTATAGATCCACCTTGTTTTATGGTACTATAAAAGGTAAAACACAGTCCGTCTCATTTACCCAGAGCCGCTGTGCTATTTGAAGGAATTAAAGGGGAAGTTCAGTGGAAAATATTATTTTTAAAATCCAGAGTTTTATTACACATTCCTAGTTATTCTACATTCTCTCTCCCATTTTGAAAAATCAGTTGAATTTATACCCCTTGCTGTCCCTGCTGTTGACATTTCAGGCTCCAACAGTCCTTCTTCCCATAATGCACCACTACCTTGGAATGTTCCTAACAGTCGTTTCTACTGATTGGCTGTTGGATAGGTCACACATGCTCAGATCTCTACTGAGCAACTGAATCAACCCAGACGCTGGGTCAAGGGCAAAACCATAACGGTCTCTATTAGGGGTCCTGCAAACAGGAAGTCAGGATTTCGGAACCATTTATTTATACACAGACACAATGCTGAATGGAAAGGTTAAGGACATTGGGATGGGAATATAATGCTCTTTTATTAAAGGTATATGTATTTTCACTTAACTTCCCCTTTAAAGTAGCAGTAACCAATTTAATATCAGTTAGAAAGACTTTAACCCCTTTATATGCCGGCTGTGCTGGTATCTTAAAAGGCACCCGTGCAGCTGGCACAAGCCAGTGGTGTAACTAGGAATCACTGGGCCCCCAGCAAAACTATGATGGGGCCCCTATCCGTGCTTCTTCCAAAGTGGTTTTCTGGAAGGAGACGATATCTGTCATAGCAAAAATTATAATATAGGGGGCCCTTGGTTCCTGGGGAGCCCCCAGTAGTTATGTCCCTGATGACATCTGTATGACATTTTTATTATTCCGTTCCTAGCAAAGGTAAAGCTTCTAAATGTACCTGCATTCACTGTTTATGCAGTGGTGGCTCACCTGGTAAAGCAGCAGTTTTAGAAACACACAGTCCAAAAGGCCACAGGTTCTAATGGCCAGACTTACCATATGAGAGAATAATATGGAGAGGAGATTTTCATGCATAAATAGTTTTATTTCATGCTCAGTTCATACAAAATGTGCAGAATATACAAACATCTCTGCTTCACGGGACATGCGCAGTTGTGGTTTTCATCTTTTTTTTTTTTGGTTTTTTAACATTTTTGTTAATTGTACTTTCCCCCCTTTCCTGCAAGAACAATAGTGTAATAAAAATACATTCTCAGTCCCTCCCGAACCCCACCCTACGACAGGTTCTATAGAAAGAGACGATACGCGAGGCAGTAGAGAGAGACACCAATGGATTCCAATTGTGGGAACAGTATTATACAAAACTATAACTTCCTCTGGCGCTAAGGCTGGGTAGGAATGCTGGGAGTTGTAGTTTTATTGTTGAAGATGTCTATACCTGCTTTAAATCCTGGGATATAGAGATACTAGAGAGAGAAAAATAAGATAGATAGACAGGTAGACAGATTGAGAGACAGAGAGAGAGACAGACAGAGAGACAGGAAGGCAAAGAGAGAGAGGTGGTTAGATAGATAGATAGATAGATAGATAGATAGATAGATAGATGGATAGATTAGATGATAGACAGATAGATAGATAGATAGATAGATAGATAGATGATAGACTGATTGATAGATAGATAGATGGATAGATTAGATGATAGACTGATAGATAGATAGATAGATAGATAGATAGATAGATAGATAGATGATAGACTGATTGATTGATAGATAGATAGATGGATAGATTAGATGATAGACTGATTGATAGATAGATAGATAGATAGATTGATAGATAGATAGATAGATGATAGACTGATTGATAGATAGATAGATAGATAGATAGATAGATAGATAGCAGAGATAGATGATAGATAGATAGATAGATGATAGACTGATTGATAGATAGATAGATAGATGGATAGATAGATAGATAGATAGATCAATTGTTCCAAGCTAAATGAATAATTAATAATAATATGTAAACATTTTCTTCATATTTTGCTTTTACTATAATTTCCCATCATTTCCTCACCTAATAACAAGGATCTATTTGCAGCTAAATGACTCTGTCTACTGGATGTACAATGTGTGAGTCATTGACTGGAAAGCAGTTTAGCAGTAGGGCAGCTCCGCAGGGATATTTGTGACTGTGAGGATTCCCAATATTAATATAAGAGAAGATTAATAAATAACTTATTAGTCTTCCTGGACTCCATAGACCCCCCTGTAGATTTCTGTAGTTACCTGTACCCAGAGTCCATCCAGGGACTTTTCCCAGTCAAAGGCACATGAACTCTATCTGGGTACAGTCCTACTTGGGGATTTTGTGAACACACAGTATTATTCCACTGAGAGGCTCTATCCTAGGCTGGTGGCCATGTGTGTCTGTGGCCCTTGAGTTACATCTTAGGACCAAAATGCCCTGGGCCGTTTCATTAAATTTAAACCTGTAAATCTCCTTGTGATAAACATAGAGAGGATCTAATGTCCATGTCTCTCCCTCTCTACCCACAATCCCCCCCACCCCCCCATAGAGAAGGTTAAAGGGGGGAGAGGGGAAATATCTGATCGCCCCTCCCTGCGTGCATGTGAATCAGGCAACATGCGGGACCATATATAACAGTCATCAGATATAAGACATATAGATATAGGCAGGTACACACGGTGCAGAAGAGGGGGGTTATGGGATGAAACTGTAGATACACCTGAATGAGGTTTACTGTGCATCAAATCCAGGTGGACCATAAAGATGGAGATGTGAGAAGCACCAGATCCAGGAGGATGGTCCATGATGTTCCCAAGATCTGCATGATGGTGGAAGGGATAATGAGCTGCACCTGGAGGAACTAGACCTGAGCTGGAGGGGGAGATGGTCCCAGATCTCAGGTGGAATGGAAAGTCTGGGGAGTGATCTAGATCATTCAGAGGGTCGGTGTTGGGTGGTCGGGATAGGCTGATGGGTGGGAGGAGGTAGGGACAGAGCACCTGATAGAAGATGGGACAATGTAATTAAAATGGAACATTAATGGTCTGAACCAGAGATGTACTTGGGATAATGAAAAACCAGGAGACCAGATGAAGAGATGCGCCTGCTATTCACGCCGTGACCACTGGAGGTCCCCTCTGCGCCATCCATCGGGGAGAAAAAAAGCACAATCCAATGTTTACAAATGGCGGCTGTGCTTGTTGGTTTAGTTGTGCACATGATCAGAATTTCAATTGGAATTTCTCAGTATTGCATGATGGGATTGGAGTGTGTGTGTGTGCGTGCGTGTGCGTGCTCCGTACCCTTGTGTTTCAATGGGAAATCAAAAATAATGTTTTTTAATCCTCACAGGAGAGACGCCTTCCCCTCAACAAGCAAACACTCACACAGTCCTGACACTCACACTCTCGTCATCTCTCACACTCTTCCTGGGCGACGTCTCTAGCGCTGGTGTTTCCATACGGGAATGTGGAAGGATTTCGGATGATTTCGTGGTTTTTTCTCCCTCCCAAAAAAAAGTCCACGAGGAGGAATCGACTTTCACCGACTCACAAAACTGCAAATGGAAAAAATACAAAGGAATCCGTTAGATTGTAAGCTCTTGGGAACACTGGGCCTTACATGGTCTTGGCCCCTTAACAGATTAATTAATCTGAACCTTATGGCCCTTAGGGACGTATTTATAAGCAGGGGGGTCCCTAATAAAGGGACAGTATTCTTCTGAAGCCTCTTTTAGCCTTAGAAGGACGAGCACCTTGATATAAAAACATGGGGTTTGTATTTTAAATTTCCCAACATCCCAGTATGTATACAGGTATACATGACTAGTAGATGGGTCCCCTCTCCCTTAGAGCTCACAGGTATACATGACTAGTAGATGGGTCCCCTCTCCCTTAGAGCTGACAGGTATACATGACTAGTAGATGGGTCCCCTCTCCCTTAGAGCTGACAGGTATACATGACTAGTAAATGGGTTCCCTCTCCCTTACAGCTGACTGGTATACATGACTAGTAGATGGGTCCCCTCTTCAAACCCCTACCCCCAAGGGGTTAATAATATCCAATATAGCAAAAAGAAAGATGAAGGATCGCACACCTTACATGTGAACAAACTTGTTTTGTTGACCCATCAACAAAAACACGCACAACTTTTCAGGGGGCTCCTCCCCCTTCATCAGGTGATAACCATGTGGATCTTCCCCTTCCTTTAAATACCCATGATGCTCAGTGAACACACCCACTTTAATTGTAGTAGATACACAGAATGCCAAAAAGATACGTACATTTAAAAAGATAAATAGTTATATAATAAAATTTACAAATATTAATTAAGAGAAGCAAAGTGCATAACTGTACGTATTACAGGGAATATATAAAGAAAGTGCAACCGTGCATAAAGTGACTTTCTAATGTGTAAAGGACATCATATTCACTACGTCCTCCTATGTACTCAAATCTCTAATTGTAAAGAGCATAAAATTAAATAGACATAAGTATCTGATACTGTGTAGAGCATAGTAAATACAGGGGGGACCCATCTACCCATCATGCGTACCTGTCAGCTGTACCTGTCTGGTGCACGGGAGAGGGGACCCATCTACCCATCATGTGTACCTGTCAGCTGCACGGGAGAGGGGACCCATCTACCCGTAGGGGGGACCCTGCGCTGTGTGTGGCCCCTAGTAGGGGGGTTATGGTTGTGAGTAGAGAGGAGTAAGGGATGGCGGAGGTTTTACAATGCAACACACACACAGAGTAAACACACACACACACATGGTAATTACACACATTCTGTGTACAGACACATGTTCATATAAACACAGGATGGAACCATATCCAGCACCCTGTCTCGGGGGAGGTGTCCACCTGCTCACACCTGCCCCCCCCACCCCACACACATACAGACACACCTGCCTCCTCCCCCACACCCTGCCTCCTCCCCACACACACCTGCCCCCCCCCCACACACCTGCCCCCCCACTCCCCCACCGCCCCCCCCCCCCCCCCCACACAGACAGACAGACTATTTAACCCTTTCGCCCATTGACACACTGCGGAGATGGGATCCAGGCAGTGAATTTCCCTGCTCATTGATTTACTGTGGGTTTCCCTCTCTATCTTGTTCCTTTGCTGATTCGGCGAATATTTATCACCATCCCTGGGGTTAATCCTCCTCCAATGTATGGAAATAGAAACAGAGCCCAGGGCTGAATTTACCATGGGGGGCTTCCTTTACACTGTGCTTTGCCCTGGGACCCCCACAGACTTTAAATCCTTAGTGCCCATAAATCATTTCAACATACTAGACTTGGGTCATACATACAAATTGTGATACCTGTGCAGTCTGCAGGGGAAGGTCTCGGTTGGTTACATTAGTTACAATTATAAGGTGCGGTTGAGATTTCAAATGATAAATTATATTGTAATGGACACCAAAGTAACCCACTGTGTGCCATGCTGCCCAAAAATCAGTGATCTGGTATAGTATATCTGTAAATCACCCCCCAAAACTGTAATAGCTACAAATCTGAGAGATGTAAGGCTAACCTGACATACTGCCTGATGTCCTAACCCTAACCCTAACCCATTTTTCTGCTTCCTGGTTCCTTCGGTCATCAGCTGTCAGTCATGGATATAACAGATGACATCACAGCCAATGACTAAATGTTATTCCCCTAGCTGTCTCCTCTGCACATGTGCAAGCTTGTTAAAGAGCTTGGAGAGGAGGCGGAAACCTTTCGAGGGAAGGGGGAGAAGAACTTTTGCTTAATAACAGGTTCGTTCTTGTTAGTCGATTTCCTAACTATTGGGGTTGAGGATTTCCATGTTTCCATCATGCCCTTCGTACATTGAATATGAGATGGTCCCATCATTAACCCTTGGATATCTCTTTTGTTTCAGATCAATACTCTTGCTTTCCCTCCTTAGCCAACCTCTCCTGGGCTCAGCATCCCTACAGCATTTCTCTCCCCGGCCACATCAACCGGACCCCTGGCTCCCATACCAATGGCAACACCTCCTGCAGACACAGGGCCTCCCCCCGAGGGACAAGCTGCTTCTCCTGAACCGGCAGAACCGGTGTCCACATCAACCGTGGTCATTGTAGAGGAGCCACAAACACCTCAAGAGGCCACCGGGTCAGACGTTGAGCACCACGTGACCATCCAATTAAAATCTTCCCCTCTCAATGACATCAAGACACAGGCAGCGGCCAATGGAGGGCCCCGCACTAACAGCCCCACTGGCTCTGAGGTTCGACTCGCCCAACCAGTTTCCAATTCCCCCAGACCAAGTCTGTGCAGGCAAGGGTCTACTGCCACAGCGGGTGGTGCGGAGCGGGAGAAGCCCAAAGACTATCTGCTCATTGCTATCCTCTCCTGCTTCTGTCCAATGTGGCCTGTCAACATCGTCGGCTTTGTCTACTCCCTCATGGTGAGTTGGTGGGATTCTCTTCACATGTCCACGTATTACACTAGTACGGCCCTTTATCTGCTGTTTGTGTGGTTGGACCAGGTGTATGGCCTCTGTGTCATCCAGTGCACATACTTATGGGCAGTGGGAATAATTCCTTCCTTTGAATTGTAGAGACTAATTTGGGAGGTTTTCAGAATTGAGACCCTTTTTATATTCAGGGTCCTCGACCCCCAACCCTTCCATGTGAGGGCTCTGTAGCCACCTTGCTTCCCTGCCACACATCCCCGAGTATCACCCTACAATCTGATTCCTTCATGATGAACGGAGAGACACTTGTTGCCTGGACTCAACCCAATCAGACACAATTGGCTCATCTGATCGGAAGAACCAGTGGAAATTTCCCACCTGGTGCTGCCTAGATGGGGACGAGACAATGTGGGTCAATGGAAACGTCTTCCCGTTGCCCCATCTTTGTTTTTCCATAAATCAATTGATATCGCCGATTGGTCTATAGAAAACACCGAAAAATATCATGTTTGTCCAATTCGATGGAATTGCCTAATCAATTGAAATGTCAATCCCATGTATTACCCAACATACAGAGCCCATTGTGTCTCTCCGTACATCACATTTCGTGTCTCTGACCCCAGCTACATGGCGGATATTAAGGAACCAAAGGACTCTAACCCTAACCCTAACCCTAACCCTAACTCTAACCCTAACCCTAACTCTAACCCTAACTCTAACCCTAACTCTAACCCTAACCCTAACCCTAACTCTAACCCTAACCCTAACCCTAACTCTAACCCTAACCCTAGCCCTAACATTGGGCCATATTCATAAACGCGGGTTCACTTTTTAGCAATACCGTGCCTTTAAGGATTGGTTTAACAATTCGTCAATTACCGATACTGATAACAAATCTACGATAATGCGATTGTAGATTTACGATCCCCATAGTGTATCATTGTGATAGTTGACCACCGCATGGTCTTCGACGACTGAAGGTTTATTAATTAACGTACAACCGTGGACGTTCATTCATGGTGGCGGTCCTACGTTAACAATAACACGCGGTATCACGACTTTGCGAATGATGTCATTACAGTGTTAAAGTCCTGCTGACACTCTGTAAAAGTAACTGTGACCGTAACACTGCAATTATCTATTGCGTCACTCGGTACATTGCCCCCGCAGTCTAAATATAAGAGGCTAAAGTTTGGGAGAGACCACCCAGGTGTGGTGACAAGGACATGGTCAGCGTGAGAGATGGGGACAGAGAATGGGAGGCTCGAGGTAACATCCAGGTAACAATGAGCGTTTTTGAGATTATGAGTATGAGGGATTAAAGGGGAGATTAAGATAACAGTGACAGGAAAGAGAGACTATCCAGTTTATGGGTGAGGAGATATTAGGAGAATTACGGGATCTCACATACAGACCTCATATCCCATCTTCAGACAATAAAATAAATAATGAACTACATGGATTCCCAACCGCCCCATAACATTTATCTACTCCCCTAAACTACCATTGGGTGACAGCCAAGGACAACAGACCATTAATTGTTCACAGTCTCACTCTAAATAAACACTATCACTTCGCTAATCATTTCCTTATATTTCAGTCCCGTAACAGCCTGCAGCAGGGAGACGTGGATGGGGCCCTCCGCCTGGGTCGCGTGGCCAAGCTCCTGAGTATTGTGGCTCTAGTCGGTGGAATTCTCATCATCACCATATCCTGTGTTATCAACTTTGGGAGTAAGTTGGCAAATATACAATGTGAAATCTTAACAGTACACCCTAGCGGACATTGCATTCACATTACAGCGGACATGATATCAGTCACAAGCGGACATGCATGTGCAGTACATTACTGTACACAGCGACATTGCTTTACATTACAGTACACAAGCGGCACATTGCATGTACAGGACATTACAGTAACAGAGCGGGACATTGCATGTACAGTAAGTACACAGACATTGCTACAGTAAAAGCCGCGACATTGGCATGTACAGTTAACATTACAGTCACCGTCCGACATGCAGTACAGAACATCAGCGAGAGTTGCAGCGCTGTTCTGGCATCTCTCTGGAAGAACATGGTCCACCATTTTTTGTGGATTGCGTGCGCTCTGATTGTGCCCCTCTTTCCACCACGCGTTTTACCATCTGCACCATCAGGTATGTCACGCACTACTGGAAGCAGGATTGAACATTCACCCACATACTTTCTCCAGGTCTGAGCCAGAGATGTAGTGTCCTCATTAAAGGAAATACTGCAGGTTTCATTTAACCCTAACTGGTTTGGAGACCCAGTTCCCTTAAGGCGACTGTCTTCAGGAAGGAGCAAATGATAATTTGGGTGGAAACTGGTATTCCAGATGTTCGTATTGTTCATCCAGCCACACACATCGAAACCCCGCTTCCGGGAAAACCTCACAATTGTCTGGTTCTATACGTTACAATCACTAGTTGGATCACCAGGGTAACAATTAACTTTGAGTCCTGAAGGATACGAAATCACCCAGACTTCCATCGCAGGTCAAGCGGATTGAAGATACTAAATAAAACTTGTCCATCAAGACAACCTAAAATAGGGGACCCGCTGATGTATCGGGGTGTCCATCATTACTCAGATTATGGGGTCAGTCTCATAGTATACAACAAAATTCGTAATCAACATTAGCAAATCCGTGTCTTGATCCAGTTGTAAAGGAAACTGCTACCATCTAGACCTAGTAAATTAAATGGGGATATCACCGGGGCACAAGTGGATATGATCTATTAATCGGAGCTACGGAGCTATATGTAGATCATCTAGAAGGTGCTCATATACAGAAACAAGAGAACCTGGCAATGGATATATTAGCACGGGCACACTCCTTTATATAATATATAAGACATTGTATCCCATCTCCATGCATGTTTAATAAAGGAGTGTGCCCGTGCTATATATCCATTGCTAGGTTCTCTTGTTTCTGTATACCATCTAGACCTAGAGTAGTATATAAAATACTGCACATCTTTTACATGTGGTTCCAATGAAATGAATTATATTAGATAAACCATGACCGGGAATGGATGAATATTACAATATACCGTACCTGGATGGATGAATATTAACAGATATACCGTGACCTGATGGATGAAATATTACAGATATACCGTGACCTGGAATGGATGAATATAACAGATATACCGTGACCCTGATGGATGAATATTACAGATATACCGTGACCATGGAATGAGAAATATTACAGATATACCGTGACCTGGATGGATGAATATACAATATAACCGTGACCTGAGAGGATGAATATTACAGATATACCGTGACCTGGATGGATGAATATTACAGATATACCGTGACCCGGATGGATGAAAGATCGATATACCGTGACCCTGGATGGATGGAATATTACAGATATACCGTGACCTGTGGATGGATGAATATTACAGATATACCGTGTACTGGATGGATGAATAGTACAGGATATAACACCGTGACCTGTGATGAAATAGAATCTTCAGATATACCGTGACCTGGATGGATAATATTACAGATATACCGTGACCGGATGTATGAATATTACAGGATATACCGTGACCTGGATGGATGAATATTACAGATATACCGTGACCGTGGATGGATGAATATACAGATATAACCGTGACCCAGGATGAATGATATTACAGATATACCGTGACCTGGATGGATGAATATTAACATATACCGTGACCTGGATGGATGAATATTACAGTATACCTTGACCTGGATGAATGAATATTACAGATATACCGTACCTGGATGATAAATATATTACAGATATACCGTGACCTGGAGGATGAATATTACAGATATACCGTGACCCTGGATGAATAATATTACAGATATACCGTGACCGGATGGATGAATATTACAGATATACCCGTGACCGGATGGATGAATATTACACCGATTTACCGTGACCTGGATGGTGAATCTTACAGATATACCGTGACTTGAACTGATGAATATTACAGATATACCGTGGACCGCTGGATGGATGAATATTACAGATATACCGTGACCTGGATGATGAATATTACAGATATACGTGACCTGATGGATGAAATTACGATATATCCGTGACCTGGATGATGAATATTACAGATATACCGTGACCTGGATGTAATATTACAGATAACCGTGACCTGGATGGATGAATATTCAGTATACCGTGACCTGGATGGATGAATATTACAGATATACCGTGACCTGGATGGATGAATATTCCAGATATACCGTGACCAGGATGAATGAATATTACAGATATACCGTACCTTGGATGATTAATAATTACAGATAAACCGTGACCTGGATGGATGAATATTACAGTATACTTACCTTGACCTGGATGAATGAATATTACAGATATACCGTGACCTGGTGGATTAATGAATTTACAGATAAACCGTGACCTGGATGGCTGAATATTACAGATATACCGTGACCTGGCTGAATGAAATTACGATATACCGTACCTGGATGAATGAATATTACAGAATACCGTGACCCTGGATGGATGAGAATTTACAGATATACCGTGACCCGGATGGATGAATATTACAGATATACCGTGACCTGGATGGATGAATATTACAGATATACCGTGACCCTAGATGGATGAATATCATACCAGATAGACCCGTACTGGATGGAATATTACAGATATACCGTGACCGGATGGATGATATTACAGATTACCGTGACCGGATGGATAATTACAGATATACCGTACCGGATGAATGAATATTACAGATATACCTGACCCGGATGGATGAATATTACAGATATACCGTGACCCGATGGATGAATATTACGATATACCGTGACCCGGATGGATGAATATTACAGATATACCGTGACCCGGATGGATGAATATTACAGATATAACCGTGACGGCCGATGGATGAATATTACAGATATTACCGTGACCCGGATGGATGAATATTCACAGATATACCTTGACCCTCGGATGGATGAATATTCCAGATATACCGTGACCCGGATGGATGAATATTACAATATATACCTGACCCGGATGGATGAATATACAGATATCCGTGACCGGATGGATGAAATTACAGATATACCGTGACCCGGATGGATGAATATTACAGATATACCGTGACCCGGATGGATGATATTACATATATACCGTGACCCGGATGGATGAATATTACAGATACCGTGACCCGGATGGATGAATATTACAGATATACCGTGAACCCGGATGGGATGAAATATTACAGATATACCGTGACCCGGATGGATGATATTACAGATATACCGTGACCCATGGATGAATATTACAGATTATACCGTACCCGGATTGAAGAATATTACAGTATACCGTGACCCGGATGGAAATATTACACGATATTACCGTGACCCCGGATGAATTATTTACAATATACCGTGACCCGATGGAATATTCAGATATAACCGTGACCCGGATGATGAATCTCGATAACCGTGACCTGGATGGATGAATGAATTTACAGAATAACCTGACCTGATGAAGATATTCAGATATAGCCGATGCTAATGAATGAATATTACAGATATACCTTGACCTGAGAGGTGAATATTACAGATATACCGTGACCTGGATGATGATAATTACATATATACCGGACCTGGATGGGATGAATATTCCAGATTATACGATTACCTGTATGGATGAATATTACATATTACCGGACCTGATGAATGAAATTACAATATACCGTGACCTGGATGGATGAATATTACGATACACCGTGACCTGGATGAATTAATATTACAGATATACCGTGACCTGGATGATGAATATTACAGATATACCGTGACTGGATGGTATATTCAGATATACCGTGACCTGGTTTAATCAATTCCCTGCATATTCAATTCCCCTTATAATTTAGTTGCCCTTCTCTGAACGCCTCCTCAATTCCAAGATGTCCTTTTGAATATGGGTTCCAAAACGCACCGCATATTCCAAATGAGGCCTTACCAGTGCTTGTAAAGAGGGAGAAATAATATCTTTCTCCCTTGAATCTATTCCCCTCTTTCTATGTGTGCTGTTCCTTGTTTATAAATGATTCTTGACGAATGATTAGACTGGGAAGGGGCTGAAAGATTTTGTGCAGAACAGATTCTTTTATGTCCCCAAGATTTACATTTTAGACAGGAATCTAAGGCTACTTGAACTCGATAGCAAACAACCATTTGTTGCAAGTTCATCATCGGGCCATCATGTCTACTACAAGAAGCGTTTCACCAATGGCTACCACAAAAAGACAGCTCCTACTATTCATTTCCGGACTTTGGACAAGCACAGCGGGAGAACCAGGAGCAGAGAGTAAGGTGAGGATTATTACACTACACAACAGTGGAGCAGTATGGGGGTTACATTTTAGTTTTAGGTATGGACATACCCTTTAATGTTTATAGATCCACCTTGTTTTATGGTAACTATAAAAGGTAAAACACAGTCCGTCTCATTTACCCAGAGCCGCTGTGCTATTTGAAGGATTAAGGAAGTTCAGTGGAAAATATTATTTTTAAAATCCAAGTTTTATTACACATTCCTAGTTTTCAACATTCTCTCTCCCATTTTGAAAAATCAGTTGAATTTATACCCCTTGCTTTCCCTGCTGTTGACATTTCAGGCTCCAACAGTCCTTCTTCCCATAATGCACCACTACCTGGAATGTTTCCTAACAGTCGTTTCTACTGATGGCGTTGGATAGGTCTACACATGCTCAGATCTCTACTGAGCAACTGAAGTCAACCCAGACGCTGGTCAAGGGCAAAACCATACGGTCTCTATTAGGGGTCCTGCAAACAAGTCAGGATTTCGGACACCTTTATTTATCACAGACACAATGCTGAATGGAAAGGTTAAGGACATTGGGATGGGAATAATGCTCTTTTTTAAAGGTATATGTATTTTCACTTAACTTCCCTTTAAGTAGCAGTAACCAATTTAATATCAGTTAGAAAGACTTTACCCCTTTATATGCCGGCTGTGCTGGGTATCTTAAAAGGCACCGTGCAGCTGGCACAAGCCAGTGGTGTAACTAGAAATCACTGGGCCCCAGCAAAACTATGATGGGGCCCCTATCCGTGCTTCTTCCAAAGTGGTTTTCTGGAAGAGACGATATCTGTCATAGACAAAAATTATAATATAGGGGGCCTTGTTCCTGGGGAGCCCCCAGTAGTTATGTCCCTGATGACATCTGTTGACATTTTTATTATTCCGTTCCTAGCAAAGGTAAAGCTCTAAATGTACCTGCATTCACTGTTATCAGTGGTGGCTCACCTGGTAAAGCAGCAGTTTTAGAAACACACAGTCCAAAAGGCCACAGGTTTCTAATGGCCAGACTTACCATATGAGAGAATATATGGAGAGGAGATTTTCATGCATAAATAGTTTTATTTCATGCTCAGTTCATACAAAATGTGCAGAATTACACCATCTCTGCTTCACGGACATGCGCATTTGTGGTTTTCATCATTTTTTTTTTTTGGTTTTTTAACATTTTTGTTAATTGTACTTTCCCCCCTTTCCTGCAAGAACAATAGTGTAATAAAAACATTCTCAGTCCCTCCCAACCCCACCCTACGACAGGTTCTATAGAAAGAGACGATACGCGAGGCAGTAGAGAGAGACACCAATGGATTCCAATTGTGGGAACAGTATTATACAAAACTATAACTTCCTCTGGCGCTAAGGCTGGGTAGGAATGCTGGGATTTGTAGTTTTATTGTTGAAGATGTTCTATACCTGCTTTAAATCCTGGGATATAAGATACTAGAGAGAGAAAATAAGATAGATAGACAGGTAGACAGATTGAGAGACAGAGAGAGGACAGACAGAGAGACAAAGAGAAAAGAGAGTAGGTGGTTAGATAGATAGATAGAATAGATAGATAGATAAGTAGATAGATGGATAGATTAGATGATAGACAGATAGATAGATAGATAGATAGATAGATAGATGGATAGACTGATTGATAGATAGATAGATGGATAGATTAGATGATGATGATAGATAGATAGATAGATATGAGATAGATAGATGATAGATGATAGATGATTGATTGATAGATAGATGATAGGATAGATGAGATGATAGATGATTGATAATAGATAGATAGATAGATGATAGATAGATAGATAGATATAGACTGATTGATAGTAGATAGATAGATAGATAGATAGATATATAGCATAGATAGATATATAGATAGATAGATAGATGATAGACTGAGTTGATAGATAGATGATAGATGTGATCAGATGATAGATAGATAGATCAATTGTTCCAAGCTAATGAATAATTAATAATAATATGTAAACATTTTCTTCATATTTTGCTTTATACTATAATTTCCCATCATTTCCTCCACTATAACAAGGATCTATTTGCAGCTAAATGACTCTGTCTACTGGATGTACAATGTTGAGTCATTGACTGGAAAGCACTTTAGCAGTAGGGCAGCTCCGCAGGGATATTTGTGACTGTGGGATTCCCATATTAATATAAGAGAAGATTAATAATAACTTATTAGTCTTCTGGACTCCATAGACCCCCCTGTAGATTTCTGTAGTTACCTGTACCCAGAGTCCATCCAGGGACTTTTCCCAGTCAAAGGCACATGAACTCTATCTGGGTACAGTCCTACTTGGGATTTGTGAACACACAGTATTATTCCACTGAGAGGCTCTATCCTAGGCTGGTGGCCATGTGTGTCTGTGGCCCTTGAGTTACATCTTAGGACCAAATGCCCTGGCCGTTTCATTAAATTTAAACCTGTAATCTCCTTGTGATAAACATAGAGAGGATCTAATGTCCATGTCTCTCCCTCTCTACCCACAATCCCCCCCACCCCCCCCATAGAAAAGGTTAGGGGGAGAGGGGAAATATCTGATCGCCCCTCCCTGCGTGCATGTGATCAGGCAACATGTCGGAACCATAAATAACAGTCATCAGATATAGACATAGATATAGGCAGGTACACACGGTGCAGAAGAGGGGGGTTATGGGATGAAACTGTTAGATACACCTGAATGGGTTTACTGTGCATCAAATCCAGGTGGACCATAAGATGGAGATGTGAGAAGCACCAGATCCAGGAGGATGGTCCATGATGTTCCCAAGATCTGCATGATGGTGGAGGGATAATGAGCTGCACCTAGGAACTAGACCTGAGCTGGAGGGGGAGATGGTCCCAGATCTCAGGTGGAATGGAAAGTCTGGGGAGTGATCTAGATCATTCAGAGGGTCGGTGTTGGGTGTCGGGATAGGCTATGGGTGGAGGAGGTAGGGACAGAGCACCTGATAGAAGATGGGACAAGGTAATTAAAATGGAACGTTAATGGTCTGAACCAGAGATGTACTGGGATAATGAAAAACCAGGAGACCAGATGAAGAATGCGCCTGCTATTCACGCCGTGACCACTGGAGGTCCCCTCTGCGCCATCCATCGGGGAGAAAAAAGCACAATCCAATGTTTACAATGGCGGCTGTGCTTGTTGGTTTAGTTGTGCACATGATCAGAATTTCAATTGGAATTTCTCAGTATTGCTGTAGGGGGATTGGAGTGTGTGTGTGTGCGTGCGTGTGCGTGCTCCGTACCCTTTTTTTTCAATGGGAAATCAAAATAATGTTTTTTAATCCTCACAGGAGAGAACGCCTTCCCCTCAACAAGCAAACACCACACAGTCCTGACACTCACACTCTCGTCATCTCTCACACTCTTCCTGGGCACGTCTCTAGCGCTGGTGTTTCCATAGCGGAATGGGAAGGATTTCGGATGATTTCGTGGTTTTTTCTCCCTCCCAAAAAAAGTCCACGAGGAGGAATCGACTTTCACCGACTCACAAACTGCAAATGGAAAAAATACAAGGAATCCGTTAGATTGTAAGCTCTTGGGAACACTGGGCCTTACATGGTCTTGGCCCCTTAACAGATTAATTAATCTGAACCTTATGGCCTTAGGGACGTATTTATAAGCAGGGGGGTCCCTAATAAAGGGAGAGTATTCTTCTGAAGCCTCTTTTAGCCTTAGAAGGACGAGCACCTTGATATAAAATGGGGTTTGTATTTTAAATTTCCAACATCCCAGTATGTATACAGGTATACAGACTAGTAGATGGGTCCCCTCTCCCTTAGAGCTCACAGGTATACATGACTAGTAGATGGGTCCCCCTCCCTTAGAGCTGACAGGTATACATGACTAGTAGATGGGTCCCTCTCCCTTAGAGCTGACAGGTATACATGACTAGTAAATGGGTTCCCTCTCCCTTACAGCTGACTGGTAAACATGACTAGTAGATGGGTCCCCTCTTCAAACCCCTACCCCCAAGGGGTTAATAATATCCAATATAGCAAAAAGAAAATGAAGGATCGCACACCTCTGTGAACAAACTTGTTTTGTTGACCCATCAACAAAAAACACGCACAACTTTTCAGGGGGCTCCTCCCCCTTCATCAGGTGATTAACCATGTGGATCTCCCCTTCCTTAAATACCCATGATCTCAGTGAACACACCCACTTTAATTGTAGTAGATACACAGAATGCCAAAAGATACGTACATTTAAAAAGATAAATAGTTATATAATAATTTCAAATATAATTAAAGAAGACAAAGTGCATAACTGTACGTATTACAGGGAATATATAAAGAAAGTGCAAACCGTGCATAAAGTGACTTTCTAATGTGTAAAGGACATCATATTCACTACGTCCTCCTATGTACTCAAATCTCTAATTGTAAAGAGCATAAAATTAAATAGACATAAGTATCTGATACTGTGTAGAGCATAGTAAATACAGGGGGGACCCATCTACCCATCATGCGTACCTGTCAGCTGTACCTGTCTGGTGCACGGGAGAGGGGACCCATCTACCCATCATGTGTACCTGTCAGCTGCACGGGAGAGGGGACCCATCTACCCGTCATGTGTACCTGTCAGCTGCACGGGAGAGGGGACCCATCTACCCGTCATGCGCATCTGTCAGCTGCACGGGAGAGGGGACCCATCTACTCATCATGCGCACCTGTCAGCTGCACGGGACGGGGGACCTATCTACCCGTCATGTGTACCTGTCAGCTGTACCTGTCTTCTGCACGGGAAGGGGACCCATCTACCCGTTATGTGTACCTGTCATCTGCACGGGAGAGGGGACCCATCTACCTGTCATGTGTACCTGTCAGCTGCTTGGGAGAGGGGACCCATCTACCCATCATGTGTACCTGTCAGCTGTACCTGTCTTCTGCACGGAGAGGGGACCCATCTACCCGTTATGTGTACCTGTCATCTGCACGGGAGAGGGGACCCATCTACCTGTCATGTGTACCTGTCAGCTGCATGGAAGAGGGGACCCATCTACCCGTCATATGTACCTGTCAGCTGCACGGGAGAGGGGACCCATCTACCCGTCATGTGTACCTGTCAGCTGCACGGGAGAGGGGACCCATCTACCCGTTATGTGCACCTGTCAGCTGCATTGGAGAGGGACCCATCTACCTCATGTGCACCTGTCAGCTGCATGGGAGAGGGGACCATCTACTCTCATGTGTACACATGACAGGTAGATGTGTCCCCTCTCCTGTGCAGCTGACAGTACAAATGAAAGTATATGGGTCCCCTCTCCCTTGCAGCTGACAGTACACTGACGGGTAGATGGGTCCCCTCTCCCTTGCAGCTGACAGGTACACGTGACGGGTAGATGGGTCCCCTCTCCCGTGCAGCTGACAGGTACACATGACGGGTAGATGGGTCCCCTCTCCCGTGGTGCTGACAGGTACACATGACGGGTAGATGGCTCCCCTCTCCCTTGCAGCTGACAGGTACACATGACAGGTAGAATGGTCCCCTCTCCCGTGCAGCGGACAGGTACAAATGACAAGTAGATGGGTCCCCTCTCCCTTGCAGCTGACAGGTACACATGATGGGTAGGTGGGTCCCCTCTCCCTTGCAGCTGACAGGTACAAATGACGGGTAGATGGGTCCCCTCTCCCATGCAGCAGACAGTACAGAGCTACAGGTACACATGACGGGTAGATGGGTCCCCTCTCCCGTGCCGCAGGCAGGTACACATGACGGGTAGATCGGTCCCCTCTCCTGTGCAGCAGACAGGTACACATGACGGTAGATGGGTCCCCTCTCCTTGCAGCTGACAGGTACACATGACGGGTAATGGGTCTCCTCTCCGTGCAGCTGACAGGTACACATGACAAGTAGATGAGTCCCCTCTCCCGTGCTGCTGACAGGTACACATGACAAGTAGATGGGTCCCCTCTCCCGTGCTGCTGACAGGTACACATGACAAGTAGATGGGTCCCCTCTCCCGTGCTGCTGACAGGTACACATGACAAGTAGATGGGTCCCCTCTCCCGTGCTGCTGACAGGTACACATGACAAGTAGATGGCTCCCCTCTCCCTTGCAGCTGACAGGTACACATGACAGGTAGATGGGTCCCCTCTCCCTTGCTGCTGACAGGTGCACATGACGGGTAGATGGGTCCCCTCTCCCTAGCAGCTGACAGGTACACATTAATAGTATATGGATCCCCTCTCCCTTACACCTGGACGGTAAGAGGGCCCTGTTTCCTTCATATGCATGATCAGCTGTTTAAAAACTGTGAATTGTAACCCTCAGTCTGGGGAGGGGCGTAGTCAGGGGCCATCCTCCAATCTCGCAGGGGTCCCTGCAGTTACGCCCCTACCTATTACTACTTACATAGTACAACACAATATTGTTAAGTTATCGTATTTACAATAAGTAGCTAAACATGAATGAACTAAGGGAGAATTTCCCTTTATGCCTGAAATAAAGATGGGGGGGTGTGGGCTTGACACCTATTAATAACAATCTTGTTGCTGGACTACAACTCCCATGATTCCCCGAGAAACCCTTCGTATGTACAAAGATGTTGAGTGTTACAATTGAAATATTCGTTTGGCGAGGTCTGTGTTATAATAACAAACCGCAGATAGAAAATGGATTTCATTGGGTCATAGAGAAGATCTGGCTGGGTTTGGTGAATATCGGCACAGTCTGGGCCCCGAAAATGGACGACAATGAAAACGACAAACTACCCCCGGTTGCTACGGGCGATACGATTGGCCACGGGGATGAGAAATCAGTTGGGACCGTCCAATGAAATCTGTCGTTACACATACAGCTGGAATTCCGTGTCTCTGGACACCTACAGTCTCTATCAACATAAGTGAAAGGATTTCCTAGGATTTTGTAGCGTTTTCCCAGACCCATTAATAAATGCTGGAGCTGCCAAACTGACCATCCCACATCCCCCACCCAACCCCACTAGGAACCACTTCCCCTTCTGTCTGATGATGTAAAACAGAGAAAATATTTAATATTCAACTGTAGGTTCCTGTTGCCCCAGCAACAGAAAGAGAGAGAGGGGGGGGGGATTTAAAGGGACCCTGCAATAAAAATAGTGATAACGGCTGCTTATATATTGGCACATCCAGTAGGTTAATATAGACCTGACCCTTCAGATTGATACTGCAACTTTCTTCCCTACGATATATCAATTGGGTTAGTCAATCGTTTGCTAAGAAATCAATAGCTGACACTGTCCAACTCTCGCTGTATAATGTTATGGAATTCCTAGACGTTACTGCATCATGTCGCAGCCTGTACAGATAAAAGAATTTCCCAGTAATTATATCAACTTCCCATCATGCATCTCAATCCCCTACGGTTAACCCATAAAGTTATTCAACATTAACCATTAATCTGTAATAACCAATAGGCACAATTTACTAGTTTCACAATCAGTGGTGTAATTAGAAGTCACTGGGGCCCTAGCAAAACTATGATGGGGCCCATATCTGTGCTTGTATGGGTTAGCGTCTGTTAATGTACATTTGTATGGGTATGACTGTCTGGTTAATGTACAGTTGTATGGGTAGACTGTCTGGTTATGTACAGTTGTATGGGTAGACTGTCTGGTTAATGTACAGTTGTATGGGTAGACTGTCTGGTTCATGTACAGTTGTATGGGTAGACTGTCTGGTTAATGTACAGTTGTATGGGTAGACTGTCTGGTTAATGTACATTGTTGGTAGCTGTCTGGTTAATGTACGTTGTATGTAGACGTCTGGTTAATGTACAGTTGTATGGGTAGACTGTCTGGTTAATGTACAGTTGTATGGGTAGACTGTCTGGTTAATGTACGTTGTATGGGTGACTGTCTGGTTAATGTACAGTTGTATGGGTAGACTGTCTGGTTAATGTACAGTTGTATGGGTTCTGTCTGGTTAATGTCAGTTGTATGGGTAGACTGTCTGGTTAATGTACAGTTATATGGGTGACTGTTCTGGTTAATGTACAGTTGTATGGGTAGACTGTCTGGTTAATGTACAGTTGTATGGGTAGGCTGTCTGGTTAATGTACAGTTGTATGGGTAGGCTGTCTGGTTAATGTACAGTTGTATGGGTAGACTGTTTGGTTAATGTACAGTTGTATGGGTATACTGTCTGGTTAATGTACAGTTGTATGGGTAGACTGTCTGGTTAATTTACAGTTGTATGGGTAACTGTCTGGTTAATGTACAGTTGTATGGTAGACTGTCTGGTTAATGTACAGTTGTATGGGTAGACTGTCTGTTAATGTACAGTTGTAGGGTAACTTCTGGTTAATGTACGTTGATGGGTAGACTGTCTGGTTAATGTCAGTTGTATGGGTAGACTGTCTGGTTAATGTACAGTTGTATGGGTGAGACTTCTGGTTTAATGTACAGTTGTATGGGTAGACTGTCTGGTTAATGTACAGTTTGTATGGGTAGACTGTCTGGTTTAATGTACAGTTGTATGGTATGACTGTCTGGTTAATGTACAGTTGTATGGGTAGACTGTCTGGTTAATGTACAGTGTATGGGTAGACTGTCTGGTTATGTAACAGTTGTATGGGTAGGCTGTCTGGTTAATGTACAGTTGTATGGGTTAGACTGTCTGGTGTTAATGTACAGTTGTATGGGTAGACTGTCTGGTTAATGTACAGTTGTATGGGTAGACTGTCTGGTTAATGTACATTGTTATGGGTAGACTGTCTGGTTAATGTACAGTTGTATGGGTAGACTGTCTGGTTAATGTACAGTTGTATGGGTAGACTGTCTGGTTAATGTACAGTTTATGGGTAGACTGTCTGGTTAATGTACAGTTGTATGGGTAACTGTCTGGTTAATGTACAGTTGTATGGGTAGAGACTGTCCTGGTTAATGTACAGTTTGTATGGGTAGACTGTCTGGTTATGTACAGTTGATGGGTGACTGTGGTTAATGTACAGTTGTATGGTAGCTGTCTGGTTAATGTACAGTTGTATGGGTAGACTGTCTGGTTAGTACATTGTAGGTACTGTCGGTTAATGTCGTTGTAGGGTAGACTGCTGGTTAATGTACAGTTGTATGGGTAGACTGTCTTGTTAATGTACAGTTGTATGGGTAGCGTGTCTGGTTAATGTACAGTGGTGGGTAGCTGTCTGGTTAATGTACAGTTGTATGGGTGAGACTGTCTGGTTAATGTACAGTTGTATGGGTAGACTGTCTGGTTAATGTACTGTATGTAGCTGGGTAGTAGGGAGCTGTCTGGTTAATGTACAGTTGTTGGTGCTGTCTGGTTAATGTACAGTTGTATGGGTAGACTGTCTGGTTAATGTACAGTTTGTATGGGTAACTGTCTGTTAATGTACAGTTGTATGGGTAGACTGTCTGGTTATGTACAGTTGTATGGGTAGACTGTCTGGTTAATGTACAGTGTATGGGTAGACTGTCTGGTTAATGTACAGTTGTATGGGTAGACTGTCTGGTTAATGTACAGTTGTATGGGTAGACTGTCTGGTTAATGTACAGTTTGTATGGGTAGACTGTCTGGTTTAATGTACAGTTGTATGGGTAGACTGTCTGGTTAATGTACAGTTGTATGGGTAGACTGTTCTGTTAATGTCAGTTGTATGGGTAGACTGTTTGTTTGTACAGTTGTAGGTAGGTCTGGTTAATGTACATTGTTGTGGGTAGACTGTATGGTTAATGTACGTTTTTAGGGTACGTCTGGTTAAGACAGTGTTGGGTAGACTGTTTGGTATGTACATTGTCTGGGTAGACTGTCTGACTGTGTGGGTTTGGGTTGCAGCTTGGGCACTCGGTTCTGTTAAGTTTTGCCATCATGTAATAGGATAGAAACAAAGAAAAGAAATTAGACACAGAGGTCAGTGGGACTGTCCAGTGACTGATACAGGGACATAGATCTGACATGGGTCACCGACTGCTGTCACCGTAAGGCCCTGAGTCTTGCTCCACTGAATCACTGATACACCAATGGGATCACAGAGTCTGACAGCAAAACCACCGCGCTCTACTCCCATTGGGACTGGACTTTCATACTAGTCTGGTTCTGGTTCTGTAAGTACTGAAAATACTGTACTTACTGTATGTGCCTTTACACAGATTGTACGTACTGTAATAATCCATCCAAAACACAGAATTCTAATTGGATATTGGCCACCCCCATATATACAAATAGAATTGTGTGTGCACTAGAATTCTGTTGTTTGTATGAATTAGATTTTTGGTCTCTAGTTGCCCTTTAATGGATGTACAACAGCCTAATTTCTATATATTGTATTAATAGGCAGGCCTGTAAGTATCTGTACATACTTAATGTACTGTATGTACTGTACTGAAATGCCTGGACATGCATCTACACATATAATATACTGTACACACAGTGTACTAACACGCCTGTATGTGCCTGTACACACTGAATATACAGTACATAATGTAGTGATTACTATGTTTATCACCCCACAGTAATACTACACTATGTTTATCACCCCACAGTAACATTACGCTATGTTTATCACCCCACAGTAACATTACACTATGTTTATCACCCCACAGTAATATTACACTATGTTTATCACCCCACAGTAACATTACGCTATGTTTATCACCCCACAGTAACATTACACTATGTTTTATACACCCACAGTAATATTAACTATGTTTATCACCCCAACAGTATATTACACTATGTTTTCACCCCACAGTAATATTACACGTTTATCACACCCCACAGTAACATTACACTAGTTTATCACCCCACAGTACATTACACTAGTTTATCACCCCACGATATTACACTATGTTTATCACCCCCACAGTAATATTACACATGTTTATCACCCCACAGTATAACATACAGTATTATCACCCCAACGTATAATTACACTATGTTTATCACCCCACAGTAATATTACACTATTTTATCACCCCACAGTAACATTAACACTATGTTTATCACCCCACAGTAACATTACATATTTTTATCACCCCACCAGTAATATAACACATGTTTATATCACCCCACAGTAACATTACACTATGTTTATCACCCCCACAGTAACATTCACTATGTTTACACCCCACAGTAATATTACACTATGTTTTATCACCCACCAGTAACATTACACTATGGGGCATATTTATAAAGGAACGATGTTAGCGCAAAAAAATACCGCCGCAATCGCGGACCGCAAAATAGCGCTATCCGTATTTATAACGTGAGCGCTATTCCCGCGATACCCTATCGCGTACCCCCCGCGATGCGTCTGCGGTAATTTTAACTTCCAGCAGTACAGTATCGCCGGAAGGACTTAAAATCCCTTCCCGACGCTGCTCCTACACCCGCCCACACCCCCCGCGCGGCAGCGCGACCACCCGCCGCCGCTTCCCAGCAGCCCCTCCCAACCCTTTCCCCGTTCGCGGCACTCGGAACGGAGGCTAGGAGGGGCTGCGGGAAGGGCCGCAGCAGGGTCGCACCCACCCGCCGCGCACACCCCTCCCCGGCAACCCCCTCCAGCCCCCCGCCCCGGCCGCTCCCGGGGGGGACGGGAGGGAGCCGCTGGAGGGTGGAGGCTCCCTCCAGCGGGGCCCTGAGAAGGGCCTTTTGGGGCTTAGGGGGTCCCGCAGCTCGAACCGGGGACCCCCTCCCACGGCCCTTACATCAAGGGCCCTTGCGGCACTGACAAGTGCCTTTGGGGGGGTCCCGCACTGAAACCGGGACCCCCATGTGCGGCTCTAAAAGAGCCCTGGGCGACGTCTTCTTTCTTCCAGTCCCCGGCGACACCAGCTCCCCGAGGCCGCCGACCCCCGAGAGGTACCCCTGCGGCCGCCAGGGTACCCCCGGCGGCGCCGGCGACCTCACGAGCCGATGTGCCGGCGTCTTAAATCCAGACGCGACGTCTTCGTGCTGGCGACACCAACCCCACTCAGGTCGCCATGCCAGGCAGACTCACTGCGGCCGCCAGTGAGCCCGCTGGCACCGCCGGCCTCACGCGGCCATGTTGCCAAGCCGCTTCTTTCTCTTCTTTCTTCAGCCATCTACTGCGATGGCATCTGAGTTCCGCGGCGGAAAGCTCCTCTTTATATAGGTTTGGCAGAAATCCATAATCCGTTTCTGATTGGTCAATTTTTAATACTTGCTTTACATTAACCAATCAGATTTCAGATACTTTCCAGAATCTGATGGTTAATGTAAAGCAAGTATGTAAAAATTGACCAATCAGAAACGATTATGGATTTCTGCAAACCTATATAAAGAGAGCTTTCCGCCGCGGAACTCAATGCCATCGCAGTAGATGGCTAAAGATAGAAGAAAGAAGCGGCTGGCAACATCGCTCCGCTGAGGCCGGCGGTGCCACGGGCTCACTGGCGGCCGCAGTGATCTGCCTGGCATCGCGACCTGAATGTGGGGTTGGTGTCGCCAGCCCGAAGACGTCGCCCAAGGCTCTTTTAAGAGCGCACTGGGGGTCCCGGTTCGAGCTGCGGACCCCCCCAAAGGCACTATTAGTGCCGCAAGGTGCACTTGTAAGTGCCCGCAGGCCCTTACAAGCCGGGGAGGGGGTCCTTTTCGAGCTGCGGGACCCCTAAGCCCCAAAGGCTCTTATAAGAGCCGCAAGGGCACTTGTCATTGCCGCAGGGCCCTGTATAGGGGAGGGGGTCCCGGTTCGAGCTGCGGGACCCCTTAAGCCCCAAAAGCTCTTGTCAAGCCGTCAAGGCACACTTGTATGTGCCCGCAAGGGCCCTATAATGGGCCGGGTAGGGGGGTCCCCGGTTCGAGCTGCGGGACCCCCTAAGCCCAAAAGGCCCTTCTCAGGGCCCCGCTGGAGGAGCCTACCTCCACCCCCCCAGCGGCTCCCTCCCTTCCCCTCCCGGAGCGGCCGGGCGGGGGGCTTGGAGGGGTTGCCGGGAGGGGGTGCGCGGCGGTGGTCGCGACCACCTGCTGCGGCCCTTCCCGGCAGCCCCTCCTAGCCTCCCGTTCCGAGATTGCCGCGAACGGGGAACGGGTTGGGAGGGGCTGCTTGAAGCGGCGGCGGCGGCGGGTGGTCGCCGCTGCCGCCGCTGGGGTGTGGGCGGGTGGGCGTGTCTCCCGGGGCGGGTGCGACCACCCGCCGCGGTTGCCCCTGCCCATCCCGCCGCGGGAGGTTAGTATCGGCTTGACTTCGCCTCCTTCAAGGTGGCGAAGTAAAACAGCCGATACTAGCCAGCAAACCAGTACCAGCCGCTTTATAATAGAGCGGCGGTAACAGTAAGTATCGGCGCGAACGGTAACCGCGCGTTAACTTTTCGCGGCCGTTTTCGGGCCTTTATAAATCGCGGTAAACAGCGATTTATTTATGCGTTAATGGCCGGAAACGGCCGCGAAAAGTTAACGAACCTTTATAATTATGCCCCTATGTATCTCACCCCACAGTAACATTACACTATGTTTATCACCCCACAGTAACATTACACTATGTTTATCACCCCACAGTAACCTACCTATGTTTATCACCCCACAGTACATTACACTATGTTTATCACCCCACAGTAACTATTACCTATGTTTAATCACCCCACAGTCTAATTACACTATGTTTATTATCACCCCACAGTATATTACACTATGTTTATCAACCCCCACAGTAATATTAACTATGTTTTCCCCCCACAGTAATATTATCAACTAGTTTTATACCTCCACAGTAATATTCAACTATATTTATCACCCACCCACAGTATTATTACACTATGTTTATCACCCCACAGTAAATATTACAATTACTATTTTTATCACCCCACAGTATATTACACTATGTTTATCAACCCCCACCGAATATTACACTATGTTTATCACCCCACAGTAATATTACACTATGTTTATCACCCCACGATTAATATTACCCTATGTTATCAGCCCACAGTACACATATACACTATGTTTTATCCCCCCACAGTATTTACACTATGTTTATCACCCCACAGTATATTACCTATGTTTATCACGCCCCACAGTATATTACACTATGTTTATCACCCCCACAGTAATATTACACTATGTTTATCAACCCCACAGTAATATTACACTATGTTTATCACCCCCACAGTATTATTACACTATGTTTATCACCCCCACAGTAATATTACACTATGTTTATCACCCCACAGTAATATTACACTATGTTTTTCACCCCCACAGTACTATTACACTAGTGTTTATCACCCCCACAGTATTATTACACTATGTTTATCACCCCCACAGTAATATTACACTATGTTTATCACCCCACAGTACTATTACACTATGTTTATCACCACCACAGTACTATTTACACTATGTTTATCACCCCACAGTAATATTACACTCATGTTTTATCCCCCCCCAGTAAATTACACATGTTTTTCACATCCACAGTAATTATTACACTATGTTTATTACCCCACAGTAATATTACACATTTTTATCACCCCCACAGTAATATTACACTTGTTTATCACCCCACAGTATATATTACACTATTTTAATATCACCCCACAGTAAAATTACACTATATTTATATCACCACGCCCACAGTAATATTACACTATGTTTTATATCACCCCCACAGTTTATTACACTATGTTTAATCACCCTCCACAGTAATATTACCTATGTTTCCCCCCAGTATATCACTATGTTTATCCACCCCACACAGTACTATTACACTTATTTTATTCACCCCACACATTAATATTCACCATTTTATCACCCCCCAGAATATTACACTATGTTTATCACCCACAGTCATATTACACTATGTTTATTCACCCACATGTAATATTACACATGTTTCATACCCCCCACAGTAATATTACACTATGTTTATTCACCCCCACAGTAAATTACACTAGGTTTATCACCCCCAGTATATATACACTATGTTTTCACCCCCTAAGTATTATTACACTATGTTTATCACACCCGCACAGAATTTACACTATGTTTTACCACCCCACAGTAATATTACACTATGTTTAGATCACCCCCACAGTATATTACACTATGTTTATCACCCCCACAGTATTATTACACTATGTTTATCACCCAACCCCCACAGTAATATTACAACTATTTTATCACCCCACAGTATTATTACACTATGTTTATCACCCCCAGTACAATTACACTATGTTTATCACCCCACAGTAATATTACACATGTTATCACCCCCACAGTAATTACACTTGTTAATCACATCCACATAATATTACACTATTTTTTATACCCCACAGAATATTACACTGTTTATAACCTATATCACCCCCACAGTATAATACACTATGTTTATCACCCCACAGTAATATTACACTATGTTTATCACCCACAGTAATATTACACTATTTTTATCACCCCACAGTAATATTACACTATGTTTATCACCCCCACTATTATTACACCTATGTTTTATCACCCCCACAGTACTATTAACACTATGTTTATCACCCCACAGTATATTACACTATGTTTTACACCCCACAGTGTATTACCTATGTTTATCACCCCACAGTAATATTACACTATGTTTATCACCCCCACAGTAATATTACACTATGTTTATCACATCCACAGTATATTACACTATGTTTATATCCCCACAGTAATATTACACTATGTTTATCACCCCCACAGTAATATTACACTATGTTTATCACCCCAACAGTATTATTACACTATGTTTATCACCCCACAGTAAAATTACACTATTTTTATCACCCCACAGTAATATTACACTATGTTTATCACCCCACAGTAATATTACACTATGTTTATCACCCCCAGTAATTTACACTAGTTACACCCCACAGTAATATTACACTATGTTTATCACCCCACAGTAATATTACACTATGTTTATCACCCACAGTATATTACACTATGTTTATCACCCCACATTAATATTAACTATGTTTTATCACCCCACAGTATATTATACTATGTTTATCACCCCACAGTAAAATTTACCTATTTATCACCCCACAGTATAATTACACTATTTTTACACCCCACAGTAATATTACACTATATTTATCACCCCCCCAGTAATTAACACTATGTTTATCACCACCAAGTAATATTACACTATGTTTATCCCCCACATAATATTACACTATATTATCACCCCAAAGTAATATTACACTATGTTTATACCCCACAGTATATTACCCTATTTTATCCCCCACAGTAATTACATATGTTTATCACCCCACAGTAATATTACACTATGTTTATCACCCCACAGTAATATTACACTATGTTTATCACCCCCACAGTAATTCCACTATGTTTATCACCCCACAGTAATATTACACTATGTTTTATCACCCCCCCACAATAATATTACACTATGTTTATCACCCCACCGTATTATTACACTAGTTATCCCCCACAGTAATTACACTATGTTTCACCCCACATAATATTAACTATGTATATCCCCCACTAATATTACACTATAATTTATCACCCCACAGTTAATATTACACTATATTTATCACCCCACAGTAATATTAATCTTATGTTATCACCCCCAGTAATATTACACTATTTTATCACCCCAAATAATATTACACCTATGTTTATCCCCACAGTATATTACACTATTTTATCACCCCACATAATAGTAACACTATGTTTATACCCCCACCGTAATACCTATGTTATCACCCCACAGTAATATTAACTATGTTATCACCCCACAGTAATATTACACTATTTTACACACCACAGTAAATTACACTATGTTTATTCACCCCCACATAATATTACACTATGTTTATCACCCCCCACAGTAATATTACACTATGTTTAATCACCCCAACAGTAATATTACCTAGTGTATCACCCCACAATAATATTACACTATGTTTATCACCCCACAGTAATATTACACTATGTTTATCCCCCCCGTAATATTACACATGTTTATCCCCCACCTAAATTACACTATGTTTATCACCCCACAGTAATATTACACTATGTTTTCACCCCCCAGTAATATTAACACTATGTTATCACCCACAGTAAATTACACTATGTTTATCACCCCACAGTAATATAACACTATGTTTATCACCCCACAGTAATATTACACTATGTTTTACACACCCCCACAGTATTTACACTATTTTATCACCCCACGTAATTACACATATGTATCACCCCACAGTAATATTACACTATGTTTATCACCCACAGTATATTACACATAGTTTATCCCCACCCCCACAGTAATATCATATGTTTATCACCCACAGTAATTTACACGATTTTTATCACCCCACAGTAATATTACACTATGTTTATATCATCCCACAGTAATATTACACTAATGTTTATCACCCCACAGTATTTTACACTATGTTTATCACCCACAAGTAAATTACACTATGTTAATCACCCCACAGTAATATTACACTATGTTTATCACCCACATAATATTACACTAGTTTATCACCCCACAGTAAATTACACTATGTTTATCACCCCACAGTAATATTACACTATGTTTCACCCCAGTAATATTACACTATTGTTCCACCCCACAGTAATATTACACTATGTTTTATCACCCACAGTAATCTTACACTATGTTTATCACCCCACAGTAATATTACACTATGTTATCACCCCACAGAATAATTACACTATGTTTATCACCCCACAGTAATATCACTATGTTTATCACACCCACAGTAAGATTCACCTAGTTCATCACCCACAGTAATATTCACTATATTTATCACCCCAACGTAATTATTACACTATTTTTTATCACCCCACAGTAATATTACACTATGTTTATCACCCCACAGTAATATTACACTATGTTTACACCCCACGTAAATACACTATGTTTATCACCCCACAGTAATCATTACCACTATGTTTATCACCCCACGTAATATTACCTATGTTTATCACCCCCGTAATTTACACTATTTTATCACCCCCACAGTTAAATTACACTATGTTTATCACCCCACAGATATTACACTATGTTTATCACCACACGTAATATTACACTATGTTTATCACCCCACGTAATATTACCGCTTTTACACCCCACAGTAATATTACACTATGTTTTACACCCCACAGTAATATTACACTATGTTTATCACCCACCTAACCCACAGTAATATTACACTATTTTTATCACCCCACCGTATATTTACTATGTTTATCACCCCCACAGTAATATTACACTTAGGTTTATCTACCCCCACGTATATTACACTATGTTTATCACCCACGGTAATATTACACTATGTTTATCACCCACAGTAATTATTACACTATGTTATCACACCCCACAGTTATATTACACTATGTTTATCACCCCACAGTATAATTGACACTATGTTTCACCCATAAATCACCCACAGTAATATTATACTATGTTTACACCCACTCACCCCCAAGTCAATATTACACTATGTTTATCACCCCACGGTAATTACACGATTTTATCCCCAGTAATATACAACTATGTTTATCACCCCACATCCACAGTTTCACCCACGTATATTACACTATGTTTATCACCCCACAGTAAAATTACACTATTTTTATCACCCCACAGTAATATTACACTATGTTTATCACCCCACAGTAATATTAAACTATGTTTATACACCCCACAGTAATATTACCACTATGTTTATCACCCCACGGTAATATACACTATTTCACCCCAGTAATATTAACGATGTTTATCACCCCACAGTATATTACATGTTTATCACCCACACAGTAATAGTACACTATGTTTCTACCCCACGTAATTACACTATGTTATCACCCCACAGATATATTTACACTATATATACACTGTTATCACCACTCACACACAGTATAATTCAATCATATTATCACTATTCACCATATATCATCACTCATCATCGAATCACAATCACTATCAAAAATTATCACATGTATCACCACATACACATATAATCCAATCACAATATGGTACAATATCATCACATCACACAATCATCAAATCACCAATCATCACTCATACCACAATATCCAGTTTATTCATCAATATTCACACATTATACCCACACATAATCACACAATCTATTAAATTCAAAAATCAATCACACATTATCAATCAATCATTACATACACTATGTTTATCCACACCCACAATCACACATCACATATTTATCAACACATTATATTAGATCAATAATATCACAATCACACACATCACATAAATCATGATACATCAATCACTATTCATATCACAGAAATCACATATCATATCAATCCATATTATCACTATGTTTTATCCAATCATCACCACTCATATCACCCACACATTACACATGTTACCCCGCACTAACCACGAGTACACCGTAATATTACACTATGTTATATCACCCCACAGTAATATTACACTATGTTTTATACCCCCACGTAATACTTACACTATGTTTACCTCCCACAGTAACTATTACACTAATTTATATTATCACCCCACAGTAATATTACCCTAGGTTTTTTTTATCACCCACAGTAATATTACACTATGTTTATCACCCCCACAGTAATATTACACTATGTTTAGCACCCCCACAGAAATATTACACTATGTTTATCACCCCCACAGTAATATTACACTATGTTTATCACCCCACAGTAATATTACACTATTTTTATCACCCCCTTACAGTATTATTACACTATGTTTATCACCCCACAGTAATATTACACTATGTTTATCACCCCACAGTATTTTAACACTATGTTTATCACCCCACAGTAATTACACTATGTTATCACCCCACAGTAATATTACACTATGTTTATCACCCCACAGTAATATTACACTATGTTTATCACCCCACAGGTAATATTACACTATGTTTATTACCCCACAGTAATATTACACTATGTTTATCACCCCACGGTAATATTACACTAGGTTTATCACCCCACAGTAATATTACACTATGTTATCACCCACAGTATTATTACACTATGTTTACACACCCACAGTAATATTACACTGTGTTTATCACCCCCACGTAATATTACACTATGGGCTATTTATAAAGGTTTGTTAACTTTTCGCGCCGTTTTCTGTGGCCATTAACGCATAAATCGCGTTTACCGCGATTTATAAAGGCCCGAAAACGGCCGCGAAAAGTTAACGAAGCGTTAACCTTTCGCGCCGATACTTACCTGTTACCGCCGCTTCTATTTATAAAGCGGCGGTACTGCGTTTCGCTCGGCTAGTATCGCTGTTTACTTCGCCACCTTGAAGGAGCGAAGTCAGCCGATACTAACCTCCCGCGCGGGGATGGCAGGCAACCCGCGGCGGGTGGTCGCACCCGCCCGGGAGACACGCCCACCCCGCCCACACACCCCCGCGCGGCAGCGGCGACCACCCGCCGCCGCCGCCACTTCCCACAGCCCTCCCAACCCGTTCCCTGTTCGCGGCAATCTCAGAACGGGCGATAAACATAGTGTAATGTTACTGTGGGGTGATAAACATAGTGTAATATATACCGTGGGGTGATAAAACACAGTTAATTTACACTATGTTTATCACCCCACAGTATTACACTATGTTATCACCCCACATATTATTACATACTATGTTATCACCCCACATATTACACTATGTTATCACCCCACAGTAATATACACTATGTTATCACCCCACGTATATACACTATGTTTATCACCCCACAGTAATATACACTATGTTTATCACCCCACAGTAATATTACACTATGTTTATCACCCCACAGTAATATTACACTATGTTTATCACCCCACAGTAATATTACACTATGTTTATCACCCCACAGTAATATTACACTATCAGGGTTATTCAATAAAAGTTCTATCGTTTAAAATGGTGCTAATTTGCCCCACCAATCAGATTTTCTTAACATTTGAACAGCTAACATCTGATTGGTTGGGGCAAAATTAGCACCATTTTAAACGATAAGAACTTTTATTGAATCTCCCTGTACGTTTATCACCCCACAGTAATATTACACTATGTTTATCACCCCACAGTAATATTACACTATGTTTATCACCCCCACAGTAATATAACACTATGTTATCACCCCACAGTATTATTACACTATGTTTATCACCCCACAGTAATATTACACTATGTTTATCACCCCACGGTATTATTACACTATGTTTATAACCCCACGGTATTATTACACTATGTTTATCACCCCACAGTAACATTACACTATGTTTATCGCCCCACAGTAATATTACACTATGTTTATCACCCCACGGTATTATTACACTATGTTTATAACCCCACGGTATTATTACACTATGTTTATCACCCCACAGTAACATTACACTATGTTTATCACCCCACAGTACTATTACACTATGTTTATCACCCCACAGTAATATTACACTATGTTTATCACCCCACAGTAACATTACACTATGTTTATCACCCCACAGTAAATATTACACTATGTTTATCACCCCACAGTAACATTACCTATGTTATCACCCACACAGTACTATTACACATGTTTATACACCCCCAGTATATTACACTATGTTATCACCCCCCAGTAACATTACACTATGTTTATCACCCCACAGTAACATTACACTATGTTTTATCACCCCACAGTAATATGTACACTATGTTTATTCGCCCCACAGTAATATTACAGCTATGTTTTCACCCCACAGAATACATATTACACTATTTTTATACCCCACCGTAATATTACACTATTTTTATCACCCACAGTAATATTACACTATGTTTATGCAACCCCACAGTATATAACACTATGTATCTGCACGGGAGAGGGGACCCTCTACCTGTCATGTGTACCTGTCAGCTGCTTGGGGAGGGGACCCATCTACCCATCTCATGTTACCTGTCAGCTGTACCTTCCTGTCTCTGCACGGAGAGGGACCCATCTACCCTTTATGTGTACCTGTCATCTGCACGGAGAGGGGACCCATCTATACCTGTCATGTGTACCTGTCAGCTGCATGGAAGAGGGGACCCATCTACCCGTCATATTACCTGTCAGCTGCACGGAGAGGGGACCCATCTACCCGTCATGTGTACCTTTCAGCTGCACGGAGAGGGGACCCATCTACCCGTTTATGGCACCTGTCAGTCTGCATTGGAGAGGGGACCCATCACCCGTCATGTGCACCTGTCAGCTGCATGGGAGAGGGGACCATCTACTCATCATGTGTACACATGACAGGTAGATGGGTCCCCTCTCCTGTGCAGCTGACAGTACAATGACAAGTATATGGGTCCCCTCTCCCTTGCAGCGACATGTACACATGACGGGTAGATGGGTCCCCTCTCCTTGCAGCTGACGGTACACGTGACGGGTAGATGGGTCCCCTCTCCCGTACAGCTGACAGGACACATGACGGGTAGATGGGTCCCCTCTCCGTGGTCTGACAGGTACACATGACGGGTAGATGGCTCCCCTCTCCCTTGCAGCTGACAGGTACACCATGACAGGTAGAATGGTCCCCTCTCCCTGCAGCGGACAGGTACAATGACAAGTAGATGGGTCCCCTCTCCCTGCAGCTGACAGGTACACATGATGGGTAGGTGGGTCCCCTCTCCCTTGCAGCTGACCAGGTACAAAGTGACGGTAGATGGGTCCCCTCTCCCATGCAGCAGACAGGTACAGCTGACAGGTACACATGACGGTAGATGGTCCCCTCTCCCGTGCCGCAGGCAGGTACACATGACGGGTAGATCGGTCCCCTCTCCTGTGCAGCAGACAGGTACACATGACGGGTAGATGGGTCCCCTCCCCTTGCAGCTGACAGGTACACAGACGGGTAGATGGGTCTCCTCTCCCGTGCAGCTGACAGGTACACCATGACAAGTAGATGAGTCCCCTCTCCCGTGCTGCTGACAGGTACACATGACAGTAGATGGTTCCCCTCTCCCGTGCTGCTGACCAGGTACACATGACAAGTAGATGGGTCCCCTCTCCCGTGCTGCTGACAGGTAACACATGACACAGTAGATGGGTCCCCTCTCCCGTGCTGCTGACAGGTACAATGACAATAGATGGCTCCCTCTCCCTTGCAGCGGACAGGTACACTTGACAGTAGATGGGTCCCCCTCTCCCTTGCTGCTGACAGGTGCACATACGGGTAGATGGGTCCCCTCTCCCTAGCAGCTGACAGGTACACATTAATAGTATATGGATCCCCTCTCCCTTACACCTGGACAGGTAAGAGGGCCCTTTTTCTTCATATGCTCATGATCAGCTGTTTAAAAACTGTGAATTGTCACCCTCAGTTCGGGGGAGGGGGGCGTAGGTCAGGGCCATCCTCCAATCTCCAGGGGGGTCCCTGCAGTTACGCCCCTACCTATTAAACTTACATAGTACAACACAATATTGTTAGTATCTTTTTCAACAATAAGTAGCTAAACATGAAGGAACTAAGGGAGAATTTCCCTTTATGCTGAAATAAAGAGGGGGGGTGTGGGCTTGACACCTATAATAACAATCTTTTGCTGGACTACAACTCCATGTTCCCCGCGAAACCCTTCGTAGTACAAAGATGTTAGGTTTACAATTGAAATATTCGTTTGGCGAGGTCGTGTTATATAACAAACCGCAGATAAAATGGATATTTCATTGGGTCATAGAGAAGATCTGGCGGGTTTGGGTGAATATCGGCACAGTCTGGGCCCCCGCAAATGGACACAATGAAAACGACAAACTCTACCCCGGTTGTCTGACGGCGACTACGATTGGCCACGGGGATGAGAAATCAGTTGGGACCGTCCAATGAAATCTGTCGTTACACATACAGCTGGAATTCCGTTCTCTGTGACACCTACAGTCTCTATCAACATAAGTGAAAGGATTTCCTAGGATTTTGTAGCGCTTTTCCCAGACCATTAATAAATGCTGAGCTGCCAAACTGACCATCCCACATCCCCACCCAACCCCACAGGAACCCACTTCCCCTTCTGTCTGAGATTAAAACAGATAAAATATTTAATATTCAACTGTGTTGTTTCCTGTTTGCCCCAGCAAAAGAAAGGAGAGAGGGGGGGGGATTTAAAGGGACCCTGCAATAAAAATAGTGATAACGGCTGCTTATATATTGGCACATCCAGTAGGTTAATATAGACCTGACCCTTTCAGATTGATAACTGCAACTTTCTTCCCTACGATATATCAATTGGGTTAGTCAATCGTTGCTAAGAAATCATAGCTGACACTGTCCAACTCTCTGCTGTAAATAATGTTGGAATTCCTAGACGTTACTGCATCATGTCGCAGCCTGTACAGATAAAAAATTTCCAGTAATTATATCAACTTCCCATCATGCATCTCAATCCCCTACGGTTAACCCATAAAGTTATTCAACATTAACCATTAATCTGTAATAACCTATGCCATTACTAGTTTCACAATCATGGGTGTATATAGAAGTCACTGGGGCCCTACAAAACTATGATGGGCCCATATCTTGCTTGTATGGGTAGACTGTCCTGTTATGTCAGTTGTATGGGTACTGTCTGGTTAATGTACAGTTGTATGGGTAGACTTTCTGGTTAATGTACAGTTTGTATGGTAGACTGTCTGGTTAATTGTACAGTTGTATGGGTAGACTGTCTGGTTTCATTGTAGTTGTTGGTAAACTGTCCTGGTTAATGTACAGTTGTATGGGTAGACTGTCTGGTTAATGTACTTGTATGGTAGACGTCTGGTTCATGGTACGTTGTATGTGTGTAATGGACTGTCGGGTTTATGTACAGTTTTGTATGGGTAGACTGTCTGTTAATGTACATTTGTATGGGTAGAACTGGTTCTGTTTAATGTACTTTAGGATGGGTAGACTGTCTGGTTAATGTAAAGTTGTATGGGTAGACTGTCTGGTTAATGTACAGTTGTATGGGTATGCGGTCTGTTTAATTTTTTTTTTTTTTCCAGTTTATGGGTAATGCGGTAATGTACAGTTTATGGGTAGACCTGTCTGGTTAATTACAGTTGTATGGTAGATTGGTATCATGGAATTTCTGGTATACTGTGCATTTTCAGGCTTGTATTCTTCTAAGTTCTTACTATTACTGTCTTTTTCATCTGTATTTCTCTTTCTTACTTTATGGGTAGACTGTGCTGGTTAATTACAGTTATGGTAGACTGTCTGGTTAATGTACAGTTGTATGGGTTAGACTGTCTGGTATTTAATGTACAGTTTTTATGGTTAGACTGTCTGGTTAATGTACAGTTGTTATGGGTAGACTGTCTGGTTAATGTACAGTGTATGTGGTACTGTCTGGTTAATGTACAGTTGATGGGTAGACTGTCTGGTTAATGTACAGTTTATATGGGGTAACTGGTCTGGTTAATGTACAGTATTGTATGGGTAAACTTTCTGGTAATGTACAGTTGTATAGGGTAAGACTGGTCTGGTTAATGTACAGTTGTATGGGTAGATGTCTGTTTAATGTACAGTTGTATGGGTAGTACTGTCGGTTAATGTACAGTTGTATGGGTAGACTGTCTGGTTAATGTACATTGTATGGGTAGCTGTCTTTTTAATGACAGTTGTATTGGTAGAACTGTCTGGTTAATGTACAGTTTATGGGTAGACTGTCTGGTTAATGTCCAGTTGGTATGGGTAGACTGTCTGGTTAATGTACCAGTTGTATTGGTAGGGCTGTCTGGTTATGTACAGTTGTATGGTAAGACTGTCTGGGTTTAATGTACAGTTGTATGGGTAGACTGTCTGGTTAATGTACAGTTGTTGGGTAGACTGTCTGGTTATGTACAGTTGTATGGGTAGACTGTCTGGTTAATGTAACGTTGTATGGGTAGGTCCTGTCTGGTTAATGTCATTGTTGTATGGGTAGACTGTCTGGTTAATGTACAGTTTTATGGGTAGTCGTCGGTTCAATGTAGTTTTGTATGGGTAAACTGTCTGGTTAATGTACAGTTGTATGGGTAGACTGTCCTCTGTCTGGTTAATGTTACAGTTTGTATGGGTGACTGTCTGGTTAATGTACAGTTGTATGGGTAGACTGTCTGGTGTTAATGTACAGTTGTATGGGTAGACTGTCTGGTTAATTAGCCAGTTGATGGGTAGACTGTCTGGTTAATGTACAGTTTGTATGGGTAGACTTGTTGCTGGTTAACTGTCAGTTATTTGTATGGGTAGACTGTCTGGTTAATGTACAGTTTGTATGGGTAGACTGTCTGGTGTAATGTACAGTTGATGGGTAGGCTGTCGGTTCATGTAACAGTTGTATGGGTAGACTGTCTGGTTAATGTACAGTTGTATGGGTAGACTGTCTGGGTTAATGTACAGTTGTATGGGTAGACTGTCTGTTTAATGTACAGTGGTATGGCGGTAGGCGAGTGGTTAATGTCGTTGTTGGGTAGACTGTCTGGTTAATGTAAGTTGTATGGGTAGACTGTCTGGTTAATGTACAGTTGTATGGGTAGACTGTCTGGTTAATGTACAGTTGTATGGGTAGACTGTCTGGTTAATGTACAGTTGTATGGGTAGACTGTCTGGTTAATGTACAGTTGTATGGGTAGAGTCTGTTAGTCGTGTATGGGGAACTGTCTGTAATGTACAGTTGTATGGGTAGACTGTCATGGTTGTATGTACAGTTGGTAATGTTGGTAGACTGTCTGGTTAATGTACAGTTGTACTGGGTAGACTGTCCTGGGTTTAATGTTCAATTTGTATGTGTAGAGACGGTCTGGTTAATGTACAGTTGTATGGGTAGATGACTGTCTGGCTTAATGTACAGTTGTAGGGGAGACTGTATTGGTTAATGTACAGTTGTATGGGTAGACTGTCTGGTTAATGTAACAGTTGTAGTGGTAGGACTGTTTGGGTGTTAGTACAGTTGTATGGGTAGGCTGTCTGGTTAATGTACAGTTGTATGGGTAGACTGTTTGGTTAATGTACAGTTGTATGGGTAGACTGTCTGGACTGTGTGGGGTTTGGGTTGCAGCTTGGGCACTCGGTCTGTTAAAGTTTTGCCATCATGTAATAGGGGATTAGAGAACAGAAGAGAAATTAGACACAGAGGTCAGTGGGACTGTCCAGTGACTGATACAGGGACATAGATCTGACATGGGTCACCGACTGCTGTCACGTAAGGCCTGAGTCTGTTGCCCATGAATCACTGATACCCCACAATGGATCACAGAGGTCTGACAGCAAAAAACCACACCGGCGCTCTACTCCATTGGGACTGGACTTTCATACAGTCTGGTTCTGGTTCTGTAGTACTGAAAATACTGTACTTACTGTATGTGCCTTTACACAGATTGTACGTACTGTAATAATCCATCCAAAACACAGAATTGTAATTGGATATTGGCCACCCCCATATATACAAATAGAATTGTGTGTGCACTAGAATTCTGTTGTTTGTATGAATTAGATTTTTGGTCTCTAGTTGCCCTTTAATGGATGTACAACAGCCTAATTTCTATATATTGTATTAATAGGCCTGTAAGTGTCTGTACATACTTAATGTACTGTATGTACTGTACTGAAATGCCTGGACATGCATCTACACATATAATATACTGTACACACAGTGTACTAACAACACCCTACTTAAACACGAAACATAACACCCGTTATTAGCTGTTACACACTGACAGTATACCATTACACATACGATGTATGATCTACATATAGTTATTACGAGCCACCCATACAGTAATACATACAACTATGTTTATATCACCCCACAGTAACATTACGCAGATGTTTATGCACCCCACAGTAACATTTACACTATGTGTATCACCCACAGTAATATTACTACTATGTTTATCACCATCACCCCACAGTAATTACCTATGTTTATCACCCCACAGTAACATTACGCTAGTGTTTATCACCCACAGTAACATTACACTATGTTATCACCCCACAGTAATATTACACTATGTTTTATCACCCCACAGTAAGATTACACTCTGTTTATCACCCCACAGAACATTACACCTATGTTTAATCCCCCACAGTAATTACACTATGTTTATCACCCCCACAGTAATTTACACTATGTTTATCACCCCACAAGTAATATTACACGTTGTTCTCACCCCACAGTAACAGTTACACTATGTTGATCACCCCACAGAATATTACACTTATGTTTATCACCCACAGTAATATTCATATTTTATCACCCCACAGTAACATTACACTATGTTTATCACCCCAACATACATTACATTATTTTTATCACCCCACAGTAATATAACACTATGTTTATCACCCCACAGTAACATTACACTATGTTTATCACCCCACAGTAACATTACACTATGTTTATCACCCCACAGTATATTACACTATGTTTATCACACCACCAGTAACATTACACTATGGGCATATTTATAAAGGAACGATGTTAGCGCAAAAAAAATTACCGCCGCACATCGCGGCCGCGAAAATGCGCTAGACGTATTTATAACGGTGAGCGCTATTCCCGCGATACCTATCCGTGCCGCGAGCGCTGCGGTAATTTTAAAGCGATACTAGTAATCGCGCGAAGGGACTTAAAAATCCCTTCCGACGCTGCTCCTACCCCGCCCACCCCCCCGCGGCGGCAGCGGCGACCACCCGCCGCCGCTTCCCAGCAGCCCCTCCAAACCGTTCCCTTCGCGGCAATCTCGGAACGGGAGGCTAGGAGGGGCTGCGGGAGAGGCCGCAGCAGGTGGGTCCGCGCCCCGCCGCCGCGCACCCCCTCCCCGGCAACCCCTCCAAGCCCCCCGCCCCGGCCGCTCCCGGGAGGGGACGGGAGGGAGCCGCTGGAGGTGGAGTCCTCCCTCCAGCGGGGCCCGGAGAAGGGCCTTTTGGGGCTTAGGGGGTCCCGCAGCTCGAACCGGACCCCCATCCCCTGCCCTTACAAGGGCCATTGCGGCACTGACAAGTGCCTTTGCGGGGGGTCCCGCAGCTGAAACCGGGACACCCAGTGCGGCTCTCTTAAAAGAGCCCTTGGGCGAGTCTTCTTTTCCAGTCCCGGCGACACCAGCTCCGCCGAGCCGCCGACCCCGCGAGAGGTACCCCTGCGGCCAGCCAGGGTACCCCGGCGGGCGTCGCGGCGACCTCAACGAGGCCGATGTTGCCGGCGTCTTAAATCAATCCGACGCGACGTCTACGTGCGGGCGACACACCAACCCCACTCAGGTCCAGCTGCCAGGCAGACTCACTGCGGCCCCAGTGAGCCCGCTGGCACCGACGGCCTCAGCGGAGCCGATGTTGCCAGACACCTCTTATCTCTTTTTCTTTTCTTCAGCCATCTACTGCGATGGCATCTGAGTTCCGCGGCGAAAGCTCCTCTTTATATAGGTTTGCAGAAATCCATTAATCCGTTTCTGATTGGTCAATTTTTAATACTTGCTTTACATTAACCAATCAGATTTCAGAACTTTCCAGAAATCTGATTGGTTATGTAAAGCAAGTATTAAAAATTGACCAATCAGAAACGGATTATGGATTTCTCAAACCTATATAAAGAGGAGCTTTCCGCCGCGGAACTCAGATGCCATCGCAGTATGGCTAAAGATAGAAGAAAGAAGCGGCTGGCAACATCGGCTCCGCTGAGGCCGGCGGTGCCAGCGGGCTCACTGGCGGGCCGCAGTGAGCTCTGCCTGGCATCGGCGACCTGAGTGGGGTTGGTGTCGCCAGCCGAAGACGTCGCCCAAGGGCTCTTTTAAGAGCCGCACTGGGCGTCCCGTTCGAGCTGCGGGACCCCCGCCAAAGGCACTTATTAGTGCCGCAAGGGCACTTGTAAGTGCCGCAAGGCCCTACAAGGGCCGGGGAGGGGGGCCTGTTCGACTGCCGGGACCCCTAAGCCCCAAAGGGCTCTTATAAGAGCCGCAAGGGCACTTGGTCAGTGCCGCAAGGGCCCTTATAGGGGAGGGGGGTCCAGGTTCGAGCTTCGGGTACCCCTTAAGCCCCAAAAGGTGCTGTGTCAGAGCCGCAGTGGCACTTGTACTTTTTTTGCCCGCAAGGGCCCTTATAGGGCCGGGTAGGGGGGGTCCCGTTGTTCGAGCTGACGGGACCCCTAAGCCCCAAAGATCCCTTCTCAGGGCCACGCCCTCTGGAGGGAGCCTACACCCCCCCCAGACGGTCCCTCCGCGTCCCTCCCCGGAGCGGCCGGGGCGGGGGCTGGAGGGTGTTGCGGTGGAGGGGTCGCGGCGGGTGAGGATGGCGCGACCAAACCTGGCTGCGGCCCCTTCCGTGCAGCCCCTCCAGCCCCCAGTTCGAGATTGCGTCGAACGTGGGAACGGGTGTGGGAGGGGCTGCGTGGAAGCGGCGGCGGCGGCGGATGTGGTCGCACGCTGCCGCCGCGGGGGGTTTGGGCGGGGTGGGCGTGTCTCCCGGGGTCGACCCGCGGTTGCCTGCCACCCGCGAGATATCGCGCTTGCCTCTGGGCGAGTGAAGTAACGTCTGCCGACCAGTACCGCCATACAGAGCGTTCAGAACGGCGAAAGTACGCCCGTATCGCTGGCTATAGTGGTAGGGTAAGTTTATTCTATCCGGAACCCCAAAAGTTACGACCTTAATCCCAGTATCTCCAGACTCATTAACCCAGACATTCACTATGTGCCCTATCTTACAGTCCAGAACTAATATGTTATCACCAGTAAGTATCACGTTACACCACAGATATTCTATGTTCCACAGTAATTACCTGTTAACCCACAAATACACAGTTTACACCAAAGTAACCGACCACTAATTTTTTACAGTATATCAACAGTATTTAAGGACACCAAGTAATCATTTTTGACACAGTAAGATCCGAAGTACACTTATTGTTACACTGTCCGCCAGTATTAACTAGGTTTATACCCACATGGTAATATACATCTATTTATACCCGTATATCATTGTTTCGCCCACAGTACAGACACATGTTTCCCACGCAAGAACGATTTAAATTGTTTAACGACCACGCTTTCATTACACTTTTATTCACGCCAAGTATAAAAAGGTGATCCACCCACACGTAAATTACACTATGTTTATCCCCCACAGTAATCACTACAACTAGTGTATCCCCCACAGTATAACCTTACATGTTTATCACCCCCACGTACATTACACATGTTTTCACACCCACAGTATACTATTACTACACTATGTTTTTAACCCCCACAGTACTAATTACACTATGTTTTTAACCACATTACCCACTATTGATCCCCACAGTATATTACACTATGTTATCATCTCACCCCCCCCTTCACACCGACATCTCCCTCCTCCCGTAATTTATTACTATGTTTATGCACGACTTCCTACACAGTAAATTTACCATCTTATTGTTATTACCCCAATAGTAATATTACATCTAGATCTTACTACCACTCTTCACGATATTACACTATTTACCAGTATATCATATTTGTTAACACCCACAAGTAATATTAAAACTAGGTTTATCATCCCCCCCCACAACGAATCTATACACTTGTGTCGCCATTACCCCAACACAAGTTATATTACACCATGTTTATCACCCACAGTAAATATTACACTTTTATTAAAAACCTACCCCCGTAATATACCAATCACCCACAGTATATACACTGTTTATCACCCTACTTCATTATGTTTATCACCCCACAGTACATATTACACTAATGTGTATCATCACACCCAGTAACTATTACCCACTATGTTTTAATCACCCACAGTAATATTACACTATGTTTATCACCCCCACATAATATTACACGTAGTTTATCAATCCCACAGTCATATTACCTATGTTTTTTGTATCACCCCCCGTATATTACACAATGTTTATTCACCCCCACAGAATATTCCACTATTTTATCACCCACCAGATAATTACACTTGTTTTCATTCACCCCAAAGTAACTATACACTATGTTTTCAGCCCACTAGTTTATTACACATGTCTTATTCACCCCACAGTAATATACACTATGTTTTATCACACCCACTACGTATATACCTAATCAAATACTCACACAATGTTTATCACCCCACTTGATGTTAACTATTACACTATGTTTATCACACCCCACAGTAAATATTACACTATGTTTATCCACCCTTCACCAGTAATATTACCTAGTTTATCACACCCGTTCTCAAATTCACTCCAGTTTATCCCCCCACTAGTATTATTTACACTATGTTTATTACCCCACTAGTAATATTACATATGTTTTATCACCCCACAGTAATCATTACACTATTGTTATCACCCCACAGTATTATTAACACTATGTTAATCACCCCACATTAATTACTATATTGTTATCCAACCAACAGTAATATTACACTATTTTTCCGTAATTATAGGTTTATCACCACACACATAATATTACATTATGTTGACCCCACAGTAACTATTACACTAGATTATCACCCCAACAGTAACTATTACACTATATTTCTCACCCACAGTAATATATTACTACTATGGTATTTATCACCCCAAGTAATATTACACTATGTTGTACTGCCCACTCCACTAGTTGATATTACACTAATTTATTACCTCCAAGATACCCTTGATCCATCCCCAGTTAATATACCCTATGTTTATCACCCCCACGTTAATATTACACTATTGTATCACCCCCCTTAACTAGTAACTATTACACTATGTTTATCACCCCAAGTATTATACACTATAGTATCATCCCCCACAGTAATATTACACTTGTTTATCACCCCACAGTATATTAACTATGTTTATCAACCACCCACAGTAATATTTACACATGTTTATCACCCCACAGTAATTATTACACTATGTTTATCACCCCCAACATAATATTACACTATGTTTATCACCCCACAGTAATATTACAATAGATCGCCTCAGTATATACACTATATTCCCCCACAGTAACTATTACACATAGTTTATCCCCCAACAGTAATCTTACACTATGTTTTCACCCCCACAGTAATATAAACACTATGTTTATATCACACCACAGTAACATTACACATGTTTATTCACCCCACAGTAATATACACTATTTATCAACCCCACAGTAATATTACACTATGTTTGACCTACCCCCAACATATATTACACTATGTTTTATCACCCCACAGTAATCATTACACTATTTTTATCACCCCACAGAATATTCACACTGTTTATCCCCCACAGTAATTATTACACTATGTTGTAAATCCCCCCCCCACAAGTAATATACACTATGTTTATCACCCCACAGTTACATTATTATTTTACCACCCCCCCACATCCTAAAATTTCCCTTGGTTATCACCCCACAGTAATTATACACTATGTTTATCACCCCCACAAGTAAGTTACACTATGTTGTATCACCCATCCACAGTAATTTACAACTTATGTTTATTCACCCACAGTAATATTACACCTAGATGTGTATCATCCCACCGCATATTAATATACTATGTTATCACCTCCCACAGTTTAATATACACTATGTGATCACCCCCACAGTAAATTACACTATGTTTATCACCCCACAGTAAGTTACACTATGTTTTCATCTCCACCGTAATGCACCATCTCCCCACTTAATATTACACTGTGTTTATCACCCCACCGAGTAATATACCTATGTTTATCACCCCACAGTTAATATACCTAGTGTGTATTCACCCACCCAGTAAGTATACACTATTGTTTATCACCACACAGTATATTTAACTATGTTATCACACCCCACATATATTACTACTATTGGGGTTCATTATCACCCACAGTAATATTTACTATCGTTATCACCCACCTCTCCCCCCACGGTATAATATTACACTGTATTTATGCACCCCACAGTATCCTAATATTACATACTGTGATTCACCACCACGTTTCCATTAGTCACACTATTACAATGACCTATGTTTATATACCCCACAAATTCACCACTAATTATACCCACGTAATAGTACTAGTTTAACGTAGATACACTATTTGTTATAATCGCCCCCATGTATATTCCAACTAGTTTTCACCCATTACATATTTACCCCACAGGTAATATTACACTATGTTTATCACCACGTATATTACACTCAACCCACATTAATATTACATCCTATGTTTATCACCCCCACAGTATATTACACTATGTTTACACCCCACAGTATATTACACTATGTTTATCCATCCCCACAGGTAATATTACACGCAGTGTTTATTCACCCCCACATAATATTACACGATGTTTATCCCACCGGATACACCTATGTTTAACCACGGTTATATTACACTAATTTATCACGCCACGCTAATTACATATGTATCACCTCACAGTGACTTATTACACATATTGTTTTTATCCCCCCACAGTATGATTAACTAGTTTATCACCCCACAGTACTATTTACTATGTTTATCACCCCCCACAAGTAATATTACACATTTCCGTACTATTTACCACATTTATCACCCTACGTAATATTAACACTATGTTTATCACCCCACAGTATATTTACACTATGATTTATCCACCCAGTAATATTACACTAGTATTTATTACCCCCAGTAAATTACCATATGATTAATTTTATCGCCCCACAGTAATATACATATTTTATCACCCCACAGTCAATTTTTACTAGTACCACCATATGTATTACACTATGTCTTATCACCCACGGTAATATTACTATGTTTATCAACCCATCCCCTTCTGTTACAGCTAATAGTAAACACTATGCTTTATCCCCCACAGTATATTACACTATTGTTATCATCCCCACAGTATATTACACTATGTTGTATCACCCCCCACCAGTAACTTTACACTAGTTTTTTATACACCCCCCAGTAATATTACACATAGTTATCACCCCCCCCCCCCCCCCACGTATTTACATATGTTTTAGCACCCCCAGCCTCAACTATTTAACACTTATGTTTATCTACCCACCACCACAGTAATATTACACTATTTGATCGCCCCACTGTAATATTCACTATGTTTATCGCCCACAGTAAATATTACACACACACCTATTTTTATCGCCCCACTTAATAATTACACGATGTTTTTCCACCCCCACAGTAATATAACACTATTTTATCACCCCACCGTAACATGACGACTATTTTTCAATCACCCCACGTCAAATATCACACTAAGTTTAGGATTATCACCCCACAGTAATATTCACTATGTTACCCCCATAACCCACCACCACGGGAGAGGGGACCCATCTACCTGTCATGTGTACCTGTCAGCTGCTTGGGAGAGGGGACCCATCTACCCATCATGTGTACCTGTCAGCTGTACCTGTCTTCTGCACGGGAGAGGGGATCATGTGTACCTGTCAGCTGCACGGGAGAGGGGACCCATCTACCCGTCATGTGTACCTGTCAGCTGCATGACCCATCTACACCGTTATGTGTACCTGTATTCTGCACGGGAGAGGGGACCATTACTACCTGTCATGTGTACCTGTCAGCTGCATGGAAGAGGGGACCCATTACCCGTCATATGTACCTGTCAGCTGCACGGGAGAGGGGACCCATCTACCGTCATGTGTACCTGTCAGCTGCACGGGAGAGGGACCCATCTACCCTGTGTATGGGCACCTGTCAGCTGCATGTGGAGAGGGGACCAATCTACCCGTATGTGCACACTGTCAGTGCATGGGAGAGGGGGACCATCCACTCATCATGTGTACACATGACAGGTAGATGGGTCCCCTCTCCTGTGCAGCTGACAGGTACAAATGACAAGTATATGGGTCCCCTCCTTGCAGCTGACAGGTAACATGACGGGTAGATGGGTCCCCTCTCCTTGCAGCTGACAGGTACACGTGACGGGTAGATGGTCCCCTCTCCCGTACAGCTGACAGGTACACAGACGGGTAGATGGGTCCCCTCTCCCGTGGTGCTGACAGGTACACATGACGGGTAGATGGTCCCTCTCCCTTGCAGCTGACAGGTACACATGACAGGTAGAATGGTCCCCTCTCCGTGCAGCGGACAGGTACAAATGACAAGTAGAGGGTCCCCTCCCTTGCAGCTGACAGGTACACATGTGGGTAGGTGGGTCCCCTCTCCTTGCAGCTGACAGGTACAATAGACGGGTAGAGGGTCCCCTCTCCCATGCAGCAGACGGTACAGTGACAGGTACACATGACGGGTAGATGGGTCCCCTTCCGGCCGCAGGCAGGTACACATGACGGGTAGATCGGTCCCCTCTCCTGTGCAGCAGACAGGTACACATGACGGGTAGATGGGTCCCTCTCCCTTGCAGCTGACAGGACACATGACGGGTAGAGGGTCTCCTCTCCCGCTGCAGTGACAGGTAACCAATGACAAGTAGATGAGTCCCTCTCCCGTGCTGCTGACAGGTACACATGACAAGGAGATGGGTCCCCTCTCCCGTGCTGCTGACAGGTACACATGACAAGATGGGTCCCCTCCCGTGCTGATGACAAGGTAACACAGACAAGTAGATGGGTCCCCTCTCCCGTGCTGCTGACAGGTCAAATGACAAGTAGATGGCTCCCTCTCCCTGCAGCTGACAGGTACCCATGACAGGTAGATGGGTCCCCTCTCCTTGCTGCTGACAGGTGCACATGACGGGTAGATGGGTCCCCTTCTCCTAGCAGTGACAGGTACACATTAATAGGATATGGATCCCCTCTCCCTTACACTGGACGGTAAGAGGGCCCTGTTTCTTCATATGTCATGATCAGCTGTTTAAAAACTGTGAATTGTAACCCTCAGTCTGGGGAGGGGGGCGTAGGTAGGGGCCATCCTCCAATCTCGGCAGGGGGGGTCCCTGCAGTTACGCCCTACCTATTAAACTATTACATAGTACAACACAATATTGTTAAGTTATCGTATTTACAATAAGTAGCTAAACATGAATGAAATAAGGGAGAATTTCCCTTTATGCCTGAAATAAAGTGGGGGGGTGTGGGCTTGACACATTAATAACAATTGTTGCTGGACTACAACTCCATGATTCCCCGAGAAACCCTTCGTATGTACAAAAGATGTTGAGTGTACAATGAATATTCGTTTTGGCGAGGTTGTGTTATATAACAAACCGCGAGATAGAAAATGGATTTCATTGGGTCATAGAGAAGATTGGTGGGTTTGGGTGAATATCGGCACAGTCTGGGCCCCGAAAATGGACGACAATGAAACGACAAACTACTACCCCGGTTGCTGGGCGTACGATTGGCCACGGGGATGAGAAATCAGTTGGGACCGTCCAATGAAATCTGTCGTTACACATACAGCTGGAATTCCGTGTCTCTGGACACCTACAGTCTCTATCAACATAAGTGAAAGGATTTCCTAGGATTTTGTAGCGTTTTCCCAGACCCATAATAAATGGCTGGAGCTGCCAAACTGACCATCCCACATCCCCACCCAACCCCACTAGGAACCCACTTCCCCTTCTGTCTGATGATGTAAAACAGAGAAAATATTTAATATTCAACTGTAGGTTCCTGTTGCCCCAGCAAACAGAAAGAGGAGAGGGGGGGGGGATTTTAAAGGGACCCTGCAAAAAAATAGTGATAACGGCTGGCTTATATATTGGCACATCCAGTAGGTTAATATAGACCTGACCCTTTCAGATTGATAACTGCAACTTTCTTCCCTACGATATATCAATTGGGTTAGTCAATCGTTTGCTAAGAAATCAATAGCTGACACTGTCCAACTCTCTGCTGTAAATAATGTATGGAATTCCTAGACGTTACTGCATCATGTCGCAGCCTGTACAGATAAAAGAATTTCCCAGTAATTATATCAACTTCCCATCATGCATCTCAATCCCTACGGTTAACCATAGTATTCAACATTAACATTAATCTGTAATAACCATAGGCACAATTTACTAGTTTCACAATCAGTGGTGTAATAGAGTCACTGGGCCCTAGCAAAACTATGATGGGGCCATATCTGTGCTTGTATGGGTAGACTGTCCTGGTTAATGTACAGTTGTATGGGTAGACTGTCTGGTTAATGTACAGTTGTTATGGGTAGACTGTCTGGTTAATGTACATGTGTATGGGTAGACTGTCTGGTTAATGTGTACAGTTGTTATGGGTATGACTGTCTGTATCTAATGTACGTGTATGGTAGATAGGTTCTGTGGTTAATGTACCAGTTGTATGGTAGACTGTCTGGTTAATGTATTGTATGGTAGATGTCTGGTGTATGGAAGTTGTATGGTAACTGTTCGGTAATGTACAGTTGTTGAGGGTTGACTGTCGTGTTAATGTACAGTTGTATGGGGAGACTGTCTGGTTAATGTACAGTTGTTTAGGGTAGACTGTTGGTTAATGTACAGTTGTATGGGTAGTCTGTCTGGTTAATGTACAGTTGATGGGTAGACTGTCTGGTTAATGTACAGTTATATGGGTAGACTGTTGGTTAATGTACATTGTATGGGTAGACGTCTGGTTATGTACGTGTAAGGGTAAATGTCTGGTTAATGTACAGTTGTATGGTTAGACTGTCTGGTTAATGTACAGTTGTATGGGTAGACTGTCTGTGTTAATGTACAGTTGTATGGGTAGACTGTATGGTTAATTACAGTTGTATGGGTAGGTACTGTCATGGTTAATGTACAGTTGTTATTGGAGTAGAATGCTGTGGTTAAGTGTACAGTTGTATGGGTAGACTGTCTGGTTAATGTACAGTTGTATGGGTAGACTGTCTGGTTAATGTACAGTTGTATGGGTAGCTGTCTGGTTAATGTACAGTTGTATGGGTGACTTGTCTGGTTATGTACAGTTGTATGGGTAGACTGTCTGGTTACATGTAAATTGTTGGGTAGACTGTCTGGTTAATGTACAGTTGTATGGGTAGACTGTCTGGTTAATGTACAGTGTATGGTAGGCTGTCTGGTTAATGTCAGTTGATATGGGTAGGCGTCTGGTTAATGTACAGTTGTATGGGTAGACTGTCTGGGTTAATGGACAGGTGTAGGTGTTAGACTGTCTGGTTAATGTACAGTTGTTATGGGTGACGTCTGGTAATGACAGTTGTATGGGTAGACGTCTGGTTCATGTACAGTTGTAGGGTAGACTGTCTGGTTAAGGTTACAGTTGTATGGGTAGACTGTCTGGTTAATGTACATGTATGGGTAGGACTGTCTGGTTAATGTTACAGTTGTATGGTATGACTGTCTGTTGGTTAATGTACAGTTGTATGGGGTAGACTGTCTGGTTTATGTACGTAGGATGTTGTAGGTTACAGTTTATGGGTTAGACTGTCTGGTTAATGTACAGTTGTATGGGTCGTAGACTGTCTGGTTAATGTACAGTTGTATGGGTAGTAGAGGTTGGTAATGTACAGTTGTATGGGTAGGAGTGTCTGGTTAATGTAAGTGTATGGGTAAGGACTGTCTGGTTAATGTACAGTTGTTGGGTAGGCTGTTGGTTAATGTACAGTTGTATGGGTAGACTGTCTGGTAATGTACAGTTTATGGGTGATCTGTCTGGTTAATGTACGTTGTTGGGTAGACTGTCTGGTTAATGTATACAGTTGTATGGGTAGACTGTCTGGTTAATGTACAGTTGTATGGGTAGGACTGTCTGTGGAATGTACAGTTGTATGGGTGAGTTGAGTACAGGTGGGTAGCTGTCTGGTTAATGTACAGTGTATGGGTAGACTGTCATGGTTACATGTTAAGTTGTTATGGGTAGATGTACTGTAATGTAAGTGTATGGTAGGCTGTCTGGTTAAGTACAGTTGTATGGTGATGCTGGTTAAGACGTGTGGGTAGGATGTCTGGTTAATGTACAGTTGTATGGGTAGACTGTCTGGTTAATGTACAGTTGTATGGGTAGACTGTCTGGTTAAGTACGTGTATGGGTTTGATGAGGAGTTGGTAATGTACAGTTGTATGGGTAGACTGTCTGGTTTAGTACAGTGTATGGGTAGGCTGTCTGGTAATGTACAGTGTAGGGTTAGACTGTCCTGGTTAATGTCAGTTGTTACTGGGTAGACGCGGTCTTAGTTCAAGTTGTATGGTAGACTGTCTGGTAATGTACAGGTATGTAGATGTTTGGATGTACATGTTGGTGGCTGTGGGTTAATGTACATTGTATGGGTCGACGTCATAGGTTAATTGATACAGTTGTATGGGTAGACTGTCTGGAATACAGTGTAGTAGACTGCTGGCTTAAGTACGCAGTTGGGTACTGTATTTAGTACAGTGTATGGGTAGGCTGTTCTGGTTTAATGTTTACGGTTGTAGACTGTTTGGTAATGTACAGTTTCTGGGTAGACTGTCTGGAACTGTGTGGGGTTTGGTGGTTGCAGCTTGGGCCACTCGGTCTGGTAAGTTTTGCCATCATTGTAATAGGGGATTAGAGAACGAAGAGAAATTAGACACAGAGGCAGTGGGACTGTCCATGACTGATCGGGAATAGATCTGACATGGGTCACCGAAGCGGTCACGTAAGGCCTGAGTCTTTCCATGAATCACTGATACACCAATGGATCACAGAGTGACAGCAAAACCACCGCGCTCTACTCCATTGGGATGGAGCTCATACAGTTGTTCTGGTTCGTAGTACTGAAAAATACTTACTACTATGTGCTTTAACAGATTTACGTACTGTAATAATCCACCAAACACACAGAATTGTATTGGATATTGCCACCCATATATACAAATAGAATTGGTGTGTGCACTAGAATTCTGTTGTTTGTATGAATGATTATTGGTCTTAGTTGCCCTTTAATGGATGTACACACCTAATTTCTATATATTGTATAATAGGCCCGTAAGTGTTGTACATACTTAATGGTAGTATGTACTGTACTGAATGCGGACATGCATACACATATAATATATGTACACACCTGACTAACACCTGTAGGCTGTAAACATGATATACAGTAACATATGTGTGTACTGTTCACCCACAGTAATACTACACTATGTTTATCACCCCACAGTAAACATTACGCTATGTTTATCACCCCAAGTAACATTAACTATGTTTATCACCCCACGTATAATACCTATGTTATCACCCCACGTAAATACCTATTTTTCATCACAGTTCATTAGCTTTATCACCCCACAGTAAATTACACCATGTTTATCACCCCACAGTAATATTACACTATGTTATCACCCCAGTAATATTACTATGTTTATCACCCCACAGTAATATTCACTATGTTTATCACCCCACAGTAAATATTAACACTATGTTTATCACCCACAGTAAATTACAATATGTTTATCACCCCACATACATTACCTAGTGTTATCACCCCACAGTAACATTACACTATGTTATCACCCCCACGTAAATTACACTATGTTTATCACCCCACAGTAATTTACACTTGTTTATCACCCCACAGATACATTACACTATGTTTATCACCCCCAACAGTAATATACACTATGTTTATCACCCCCACAGTAATATTACACTATGTTTTATCCCCACACCAGTATATTACACTAGTTTATACCCACCCACGTAACATACACTAGTTATCACCCCACAGGATTTACACTGTTATCACCCACAGTAATACATATGTTTATACCCCACAGTAACATTCCAATATGTTTATCACCCCACGGACAGAACATTACATTATTTTTATCACCCCACAGTAATATAACACTATGTTTAATCACCCCACAGAACATTACACTAGTTTATCACCCCACGTAACATTACACTATTTATCACCTCCACGAATATTACACTAGTTTATCACCACAGTACAGTAACATTACACTATGGGCATATTTATAAAGGAACGATATGTTTAGCGCAAAAAAAATTACCGCGCACATCGCGGCGCGAAAAATAGCGCTATAGACGTATTTATAAGGTGAGCGCTATTCCGCGATACTATCCGCGGCCGCGAGCGCTGCGGTAATTTTAGACCCTTCGCGGCGATACTGTCCAGTATGCGCGCGAAGGGACTTAAAAATCCCTTCCGACGACTTGCTCCTACCCCCGCCCACACCCCCGCGGCGGCAGCGGCGACCCCACCGCCGCCGCTTCCCAGCAGCCCCTCCCAATCCGTTCGTTCGCGGCAATCTCGGAACGGGAGGCTAGGAGGGGTGCGGGAGGGGCCGCAGCAGGTGGTCGCGACCACCCCCGCGCACCCCCTACCCGGCAACCCCTCCAAGCCCCCCGCCCGGCCGCTCCGGGGAGGGGTACGTGGAGGGAGCCGCTGGGAGGGTGGAGGCGGAGTCCCTCCAGCGGGGCCCTGAGAAGGGACTTTTGGGGCTTAGGGGGTTCCCGCAGCTCGAACGGACCCCCCTCCCGGCTTACAAGGGCCTTGCGGCACTGACAAGTGCCTTTGGCGGGGGTCCCGCAGCTGAAACCGGGACACCCGTGCGGCTTAAAAGAGCCCTTGGGCGAGTCTATTCTTCCAGTCCCGGCGACACCAGCTCCGCCGATGCCGCCGACCCCGAGAGGTACCCCTGCGGCCGCCAGGGGCGGTACCCCGGCGGGCGACGGCGAGACCTCAACGAGGCCGATGTTGCCGGGTCTTAAAATCCGACGCGACCTTCGGGCTGGCGACACCAACCCCACTCAGGTCGCGATGCCAGGCAGACTCACTGCGGCCGCAGTGAGCCCGCTGGCACCGAGCGCCTCAGCGAGCCGATGTTGCCACCGCCCGCGCCCCAGCTACTATCTATTCTTTTTATTATGCGATGGCATCTGAGTTCAAGGCGGAAAGCTCCTCTTTAATAGGTTTGCAGAAACCATTAATCCGTTTTGATTGGTCAATTTTTAATACTGCTTTACATTAACCAATCAGACCACATTTCAGAAACTTTCAGAAATCTGATTGGTTAATGTAAAGCAAGTATTCATTAAAAATTGACCAATCAGAAACGGATGATGGATTTCGCAAACCTATATAAAGAGGAGCTTTCCGCCGCGGACTCAGATGCCATCGCAGTAGATGGCTAAAGATAGAAGAAAGAAGCGGCTGGCACATCGGCTCCGCTGAGGCCGGCGGTGCCAGCGGGGCTCACTGGCGGGGGGCCCGCAGTGAGTTCGCCTGGGCATCGGCGACCTGAGTGGGTTGGTGTCGCCAGCACGAAGACGGTCGCCCAAGGGCTCTTTAAGAGCCACTGGGGGTCCCGCTTCGAGCGCGGGGACTCCCCGCCAAAGGCACTTATTAGTGCCGCAAAGGGCACTTGGTAAGTGCCGCAAAAGGCCCTACAAGGGCCGTGGGAGGGGGTCCTTGTTTCGAGCTGTCGGGACCCTAAGCCCCAAAGGCTCTTATAGAGCAGCAGTGCACTTGTCGTGCCGCAAGGTGCCCTTATCAAGCCAGGGGAGGGGTCATGTGTACCTGTCAGCTGCACGGGAGAGGGGACCCATCTACCCGTTATGTGCACCTGTCAGCTGCATTGGAGAGGGGACCCATCTACCCGTCATGTGCACCTGTCAGCTGCATGGGAGAGGGGACCATCTACTCATCATGTGTACACATGACAGGTAGATGGGTCCCCTCTCCTGTGCAGCTGACAGGTACAAATGACAAGTATATGGGTCCCCTCTCCCTTGCAGCTGACAGGTACACATGACGGGTAGATGGGTCCCCTCTCCAGTGCGGTGCTGACAGGTACACATGAGGGTAGATGGCTCCCTCTCCTTGCAGCTGACAGGTACACATGACAGGTAGATGGTCCCCTCTCCCGTGCAGCGGACAGGTACACATGACAAGTAGATGGGTCCCCTCTCCCTTGCAGCTGACAGGTACACATGATGGGTAGGTGGGTCCCCTCTCCCTTGCAGCTGACAGGTACAAATGACGGGTAGATGGGTCCCCTCTCCCATGCAGCAGACAGGTACAGCTGACAGGTACACATGACGGGTAGATGGGTCCCCTCTCCCGTGCCGCAGGCAGGTACACATGACGGGTAGATCGGTCCCCTCTCCTGTGCAGCAGACAGGTACACATGACGGGTAGATGGGTCCCCTCTCCCTTGCAGCTGACAGGTACACATGACGGGTAGATGGGTCCCCTCTCCCGTGCAGCTGACAGGTACACATGACAAGTAGATGGGTCCCCTCTCCCGTGCTGCTGACAGGTACACATGACAAGTAGATGGGTCCCCTCTCCC
>JAACNH010000196.1:257285-268101 GCA_019447015.1 Hymenochirus boettgeri | reverse complement strand
GGCAGTTAAGGTGTTAATTACACTAGCTTTATCACCCACCACAGAATATTACACTTTGGTTATCACACAAACAGTATATACACTATGTTTATCACCCCACATGTCCCACGTTAAAATTACACTATTTTTTAATCACCCCACAGTAATATTACCACTATGTTATCACCCCCACAGTATTATTACACTAGTTTATTCACCCCCACCAGTAATATTACACTATGTTTACACCCACAGTAGTATATACCACTATGTGATCACCCCACAGTACTATACCACTATGTTTATCACCCCACAGTACTAATTCACATGGTTCGCTATCACCCCGCAGAGTAATATTACACTATGTTTGTCACCTCCACAGTCAATATTACACGATGTTAGTTACCCAAAAGTAATATTACCTATGTTTATCACCCCCACAGTATATTAACACTATTGTGTATCACCCCCACAGTAATATTACACTATGTGATCACCCCACAGATAATATACACTACATGTTTATCACCCCCACAGTATTATTACCACCTATGTTTATCACCCCCCACAGTTATATTACACTAATGTTATCACCCCACCAACAGTAATATACACTATGTTTATCACCCCCCAGTACTATTACACTATGTTTATCACCCACACAGTATTATTAACACTATGTTTATACACCCACACATTAATATACACTTGTTTATCACCCACGACAAGTACTATTACACTATGTTATCACCCCACCAGTACATTACACTAGTTTATCACCCCACAGTAATATTACACTATGTTATTCACCCCACAGTAATATACATATGGTTATCACATCCACAGTAATATTCCACTATGTTTATTACCCCACAGTAATATACACTATGTTTACACCCCCCACAGTAATATTACACTATGTTTATCACCCCAACAGTTATTATTACACAGTTTATCACCCCACAGTAAAATTACACTATTTTTATCACCCCACAGTAATATTACACTATGTTTATCACCCCCACAGTATTATTACACTATGTTTATCACCCCACAGTAATATTACACTATGTTTATCACCCCACAGTCCTATTACACTATGTATCACCCCACAGTACTATTACACTATGTTTATCACCCCACAGTAATATTACACTATGTTTATCACCCCCACAGTAATATTACACTATGTTTATCACATCCACAGTCATATTACACTATGTTTATTACCCCACAGTAATATTACACTATGTTTATCACCCCCACAGTAATATTACACTATGTTTATCACCCCCACAGTATTATTACACTATGTTTATCACCCCACAGTAAAATTACACTATTTTTATCACCCCACAGTATATAGTTACACTCTGTTTATCACCCCCACAGTAATAGACACTATGTTTATCACCAACAGTATATTACACTATGGTTTATACCCCCACAGTAATAGTACACTATGTTATCACCCCACAGTAATATTAAAATATGTTTATCACACCACAGTATATTACACTATGTTATACACCCACAGTAATTATTTACCTGTTTATCACCCCACAGTAATATTAACTATGTTTTCACCCCACAGTAATATTACACATTTATCACCACAGTAAATAACACTATATTTATCACCCACAGTAAATAGTACACTATATTACACACCACAGTAATATTACACATATTTATCACCCCAAGTAATATTACACTATGTTATCGCCCCCACAGTAATATTACACTATATTATCACCCCCACAGTAATATTACACTATGTATTACCAGAATATCACTATTACCCACAGTAATATTCTACACTAGTTTATCACACCACAGTAATATTCACACTATGATTTATCATCCCCAGTAATATTACACTATGTTTATCACCCCCCACAGATATATTACACTATGTTTATCACCCCCACAGTAATATTACACTATGTTATCACCCCCATTACACAGTATCAAGATATTACACTATGTTTATCCCCCACAGTAATATATACTATGTTTATCACCCCACAGTAATTTATACTATGTTATCACACCACAGTTATTAACCATATATCACCCCACAGTAATATTACACTATATGATCACCCACAGAATATTACACTATATTTATCACCCCACAGTAATATTACACTATATTTATTACCCCCAAAGTAGATTACACTAGTTATCGCCCCACAGTAATATTACATATATTTATCACCCCACAGTAATATACACTATGTTTATACCCCCACAGTAATATACATATGGTTATCACCCTCACAGTAATATTACACATGTTATCACCCCACAGTAATATTACACTATATTTATCATCCCCACAGTAATATTACACTATGTTTATCACCCCCACAGTAATATTACACTATGTTTATCACCCCCACAGTAATATTACACTATGTTATCACCCACAGATATATACACTATGTTTATCACCCCACAATAATATTACACTATGTTTATCACCCCACAGTAATATTACACTATGTTTATCGCCCCACTGTAATATTACACTATGTTTATCGCCCCACAGTAATATTACACTATTTTTATCGCCCCCACAGTAATATTACACTATGTTTTTCACCCCCACAGTAATATAACACTATGTTTATCACCCCACAGTAACATTACACTATGTTTATCACCCCACAGTAATATTACACTATGTTTATCACCCCACAGTATATACAACTATGTTTACCACCCCCACAGTAATATTACACTATGTTTATCACCCACCAGTATTATTACACTATTTATCACCCCACAGTATATTACACTGTTTATCACCCACAGTAATATTACACTACTGTTTATCGCCCACAGTAATTACACTATGTTATCACCCCACAGTAATATTACACTATTTTATCACCCCACAGAATATACACTATGTTTATCACTCAAGTAAATACACTATGTTTAATACTATACACAACAAGTAATTTTACATATGTTATCACCCACAGTAATATTACACTGTTTATCACCCCCACAGTAATAATACACTATGTTTTATCACACCCCACAGTAATATTACACTATGTTTATCACCCACAGTAATATTACACATGTTTATCACCCCACAGGAATATTACAATGTTTCCACACCACAGTATATTACACTATGTTTCTCACCCCACAGTATATACACTATGTTTATCACCCCGGTAATATTTACACTATGTTTATCACCCCACAGTAATATTACACTATGTTTATCACCCACAGTAAATATGTACACTATGTTTATCACCCCACAGTAATATTACAACTGTATACCCACACTAATATTACACATGTTCATCAACCACAGTGAATATTTCACTATGTTTTCACCCACGGTATTATTATTACACTATGTTACACCCCACAGTAATATTACACTATGTTTTATCACCCCACGGTATTATTACACTATGTTTATCACCCCACGGGTAACATTACACTGTTTATCAAACCAACAGTAACAACATCCACTATGTTTATCACCCCACGGTAATATTACGCTTAGTTTATCACCCACCGGTAATATTACACTATTTTTATCCCACAAATTATATTACACTATGTTTATCACCCAACAGTAATATACACTAGGTTATCACACACGGTAATATTACACATGTTATCACCCCACGGTATATTACACTATTGTTTATCACCCACAGTATTACACTATGTTTATCACCCCACAGTACTATTACACTATGTTTATCACCCCACAGTAATATTACACTATGTTTATCACCCCACAGTAATATTATACTATGTTTATCACCCCACCAGTAATATTACACTATGTTTATTACCCCACGGTAATATTACACTATGTTTATCACCCCACGGTAATATTACACTATGTTTATCACCCCACAGTATTATTACACTATGTTTATCACCCCACAGTACTATATACCACTATGTTTATCACCCCACAGTAACATTACACTATGTTTATCACCCCCACAGTAATATTACACTATGTTTATCACCCCCACAGTAATATTACACTATGTTTATCACCCCACGGTAATATACACTATGTTTATCCACCCTCGGGTAATATTAAACTAGTGTATCAACCACAGTATTATTACACTGAGTTTATACCCACAGTACTATTACACTAGTGTTATCACCCACAGTAAATTACACTGTGTTATCACCCCCACAGATAATATTACCTATGTTTTATAACCCCACAGTAATATTATACTATGTTATCACCCCCACAGTAAATTACACTATGTTTATCACCCACGGATAACTTACACTATGTTTATCACCCCAACGGTAATATTAAACTATGTTATCACCCACAGTATTATTACACTATGTTTATCACCCCCCAGTACTATTACACTATGTTTATCACCCCACAGTAATCTACACTATTTTTATCACCCCCACAGTAATATTACACTATGTTATCACCCCCAACCGATAAGATTACACTATGTTTATCACCCCAACAGTACTATTACACTATGTTATCACCCCACAGTGAAATTACACTATGTTATCACCCCACAGTAATATTAGACTATGTATCACCCACAGTAATATTACACTATTGTTATCACCCCCACAGTAATATTACACATGGTTAGCACCCCACAGAAAATTACACTAGTTATCACCCCCACAGTAATATTACACTATGTTATCACCCCACAGTAATATTACACATTTTTATCACCCCCTTACAGTATTATACACTATGTTTATCACCCCACAGTAATTTACACTATGTTTATATCACCCACAGTATTATACACTATGTTTATCACCCCACAGTAATATTACACTATGTTATTCACCCCACAGTAATATTAACTATGTTTATCAACCCACAGTAAATTACACTATGTTTATCACCCCACGGTAATATTACACTATGTTTATTACCCCACAGTAATATTACACTATGTTTATACCCACGGTAATATTACACTATGTTATCACCCCACCAATAATATTACCTATGTTTATCACCCACAAGTATTATTACACATTGTTTATCACCCACAGTAATATTACACTGTGTTTATCACCCCCACGATATTTATACATATGGCATATTTATAAAGGTTTGTTAACTTTTCGCGGCCGTTTTCGTGGCCATTAACGCATAATCGGTTTACCGCGATTTAAAAGGCCCGAAAAACGCGCCGCGAAAAGTTAACGAAGCGTTAACCTTTCGCGCAGATAATTACCTGTTACCGCCGCTTCTATATAAAGCGGCGGGTACTGGTTTCGCTCGGCTAGTATAGGCTGTTTTACTTCGCCACCTTGAAGAGCGAAGTCAGCCGATACTAACCTCCCGCGGCGGGGATGGGCAGGCAACAACCCGCGGCGGGTGGTCGCACCGCCCCGGGAGACACGCCCACCCCGCCCACACCCCGCGGCGGGCAGCGGCGACCACCGCCGCCGCCGCCACTTCCCAGCAGCCCTCCCAACCCGTTCCTGTTCGCGGCAATCTCAGAACGGGCGATAAACATAGTGTAATGTTACTGTGGGGTGATAAACATAGTGTAATAATACCGTGGGGTGATAAACACAGTAATATTACACTATGTTTATCACCCCACAGTAATATTACACTATGTTTATCACCCACAGTATTATACACTATGTTATACACCCCACAGTATATTACACTATGTTTTTCACCCCCAGTTAATAGTTATCCAGTAACACTATGTTATCAATAGTATTTACATGTCACCCCACAGTAATATTACACATGTATAACAGTATACCTATTTCACCCCACAGTATTATGTTCACCACGTATCTTACACTATCAGGGTTATTCAATAAAAGTTCTATCGTTTAAAATGTGCTAATTTGCCCAACCAATCAGATTTCTTAACATTTGAAAGCTAAATCTGATTGGTGGGGCAAAATTAGCACCATTTTAAACGATAAGAATTTATTGAATCCCGTACGTTTATCACCCCACAGTAAATTACACTATGTTATCACCCCACAGTAATATTACACTATGTTTATCACCCCAACAGTAATATAAAACTAGTTTATCACCCCACAGTATTATTACACTATGTTTTATCACCCCACAGTAATATACACTATGTTTATCACCCCACGGTATTATTACACTATGTTATAACCCCCCGGATTATTACACTATGTTTATCACCCCACAGTAACATTACACTATGTTTATGCGCCCCACAGTAATATTAACACTATGTTTATCACCCCACGGATATTACACTATGTTTATAACCCCACGGTATTATTACACTATGTTATCACCCCACAGTAACATACACTATGTTATCACCCCACAGACATATTACACTATGTTTCACCCCACAGTAATATTACATATGTTATATCACCCCACGTAAATACACTATGTTATCACCCCACAGTAATATTACACTATGTTTATCACCCCACAGTAACATTACACTATGTTATCACCCCACAGTACTATTACACTATGTTTATACCCCCACAGTAATATTTACACTATGGTTATCACCCCACAGTAACATTACACTATGTTTATCACCCACAGTAACATACCACTATGTTTTATCACCCCACAGTAATATTAAACGTATGTTTATCGCCCCACAGTAATATACACTATGTTTATCACCCCACAGTAATATTACACTATTTTTATAACCCCACACGTAATATTACACTATGTTTACACCCACAGTATAAATTACACTATGTTATCAACCCACAGTAATATTACACTATGTATAAGATTTCACATGTGTATATTTGCCAATTACTCCAAAGTTGATAACACAGGATATGGTGATGATGAGAATTCCACCGACTAGAGGCCACAATACTCAGGAGCTTGGCCAAGCGGACCAGCGGAGGGCCCCATCCACGGTCTCCCTGCTGCAGGCTGTTACGGGACTGAAATATAAGGAAATGATTAGCGAAGTGATAGTGTTTATTTAGAGTGAGACTGTGAACAATTAATGGTATGTGTCCTGGCTGTCACCCAATGGTAGTTTAGGGAGGAGTAGATAAATGTTATGGGGCGGTTGGAATCATGTGTCATTATTTTTATTGTCTGAAGATGGGATATGAGGTCTGTATGTGAGATCCCGTAATTCTCTAATATCTCCTCACCCATAAACTGGATAGTCTCTCTTTCCTGTCCTGTTATCTTAATCTCCCCTTTAATCCCTCATACTCATAATCTCAAAAACGCTCATTGTTGACCTGGAGTTTACCTCGAGCCTCCCATTCTCTGTCCCCATCTCTCACGCTGACCATGTCCTTGTCACCACACCTGGTGGTCTCTCCCAAACTTTAGCCTCTTATATTAGACTGCGGGGACAATGTACCGAGTGACGCAATAGTATTGCAGTGTTACGGTCCAGTTACTTTTACAGAGTGTCAGAGAGGACCTTAACACTGTAATGGACATCATTCGCAAAGTCGTGATACCGCGTGTTATTGTTAACGTAGGACCGCCACCATGAATGAACGTCACGGTTGTACGTTAATAAAAACCTTCAGTCGCGAAGACCATGCGGTGGTCAACTATCACAATGATACACTATGGGGATCGTAAATCTACAATGCATTATCGAGATTGTTATCAGGATCGGTAATTGACGAATTGTTAAACCAATCCTTAAAGGCACGGTATTGCTAAAAAGTGAACCCGCGTTTATGAATATGGCCCAATGTTAGGGGCTAGGGTTAGGGTTAGAGTTAGGGTTAGGGTTAGAGTTAGGGTTAGGGTTAGGGTTAGGGTTAGAGTCCTTTGGTTCCTTATATCCGCCATGTAGCTGGGGTCAGAGACACGAAATGTGTGTACGGAGAGACACAATGGGCTCTTATGTTTGGTAATACATGGGATTGACATTTCAATTGATTAGGCAATTCCATCGAATGGACAAACATGATATTTTCGGTGTTTTCTATAGACGATCGGCGATATCAATTGATTTATGGAAAACAAAGAGGGGCAAGGGGAAGACGTTTCCATTGACCCACATTGTCTCGTCCCCATCTAGGCAGCACAGGTGGGAAAATTCCACTGGTTCTTCCGATCAGATGAGCCAATTGTGTCTGATTGGGTTGAGTCCAGGCAACAAGTGTCTCTCCGTTCATCATGAAGGAATCAGATGTAGGGTGATACTCGGGGATGTGTGGCAGGGAAGCAAGGTGGGCTACAGAGCCCTCACATGGAAGGGTTGGGGGGCGAGGACCCTGAATATAAAAGGGTCTCAATTTGAAAACCTCCCAAATTAGTCTCTACAATTCAAAGGAAGGAATTATTCCCACTGCCCATAAGTATGTGCACTGGATGACACAGAGGCCATACACCTGGTCCAACCACACAAAACAGCAGATAAAGGCCGTACTAGTGTAATACGTGGACATTGTAAGAGAATCCCACCACTCACCATGAGGGAGTAGACAAAGCCGACGATTGTTGACAGGCCACATTGGACAGAAGCAGGAGAGGATAGCAATGAGCAGATAGTCTTTGGGTTCTCCCGCTCCGCACACCCGCTGTGGCAGTAGACCCTTGCCTGCACAGACTTGGTCTGGGGGAATTGGAAACGTGTTTGGGCGAGTCGAACCTCAGAGCCAGTGGGGTGTTAGTGCGGGGCCCTCCATTGGCCGCTGCCTGTGTCTGATGTCATTGAGAGGGGAAGATTTTTAATTGGATGTGTCACGTGTGGTGCTCAACGTCTGACCCGGTGGCCTCTTGAGGGGTTTGTGCTCTCTACAATGACCACGGTTGTGTGGACACCGGTTCTGCCGGTTCAGGAGAAGCAGCTGTCCCTCGGGGGGAGGCCCTGTGTCTGCAGGAGGTGTTGCATTGGTATGGGAGCCAGGGGTCTGGTTGATGTGGCCGGGGAGGGGAGAGAAATGCTGTAGGGATGCTGAGCCCAGGAGAGGTTGGCTAAGGAGGGAAAGCAAGAGTATTGATCTGAAACAAAAGAGATATCCAAGGGTTAATGAGGGGACCATCTCATATTCAATGTACGAAGGGCATGTTAACCGCAATCAATATGGAAACATGGAAATCCTCAACCCCAATAGTTAGGAAATCGACTAACAAGAACGAAACTGTATTAAGCAAAAGTTCTTCCCCCTTCTCGAAAGGTTTCCGCCTCCTCTCCAAGCTCTTTAACAAGCTTGCACATGTGCAGAGGAGACAAGCTAGGGGAATAACATTAGTCATTGGCTGTGATGTCATCTGTTATATCCATGACTGACAGCTGATGACCGAAGGAACCAGGAAGCAGAAAAATGGGTTAGGGTTAGGGTTAGGACAATCAGGCAGTATGTCAGGTTAGCCTTACATCTCTCAGATTTGTAGCTATTACAGTTTTGGGGGGTGATTATCAGATATACTATACCAGATCACTGATTTTGGGCAGCATGGCACACAGTGGGTTACTTTGGTGTCCATTACAATAATAATTTATCATTTGAAATCTCAAAAGCACCTTATAATGTAACTAATGTAACCAACCGAGACCTTCCCCTGCAGACTGCACAGGTTCACAATTTGTATGTATGACCCAAGTCTAGTATGTTGAAATGATTTATGGGCACTAAGGATTTAAAGTCTGGTGGGGGTCCCAGGGCAAAGCACAGTGTAAAGGAAGGCCCCCCATGGTAAATTCAGCCCTGGGCTCTGTTTCTATTTCCATACATGAGGAGGATTAACCCCAGGGATGGTGATAAATATTCGCGAATCAGCAAAGGAACAAGATAGAGAGGGAAACCCACGTAAATCAATGAGCAGGGAAATTCACTGCCTGGATCCCATCTCCGCAGTGTGTCAATGGGCGAAAGGGTTAAATAGTCTGTCTGTCTGTGTGGGGGGGGGGGGCAGGGGTGGGGGGGGGCAGGTGTGTGTGTGGGGGGGCATTGTTGTCTGTGGGGGGGAGTCAGGTGTGGCTGTAGTGTGTGGGGGGGCAGGTGTGTGGGGGGGGGGGGGTGTGTGGGGAGGAGGCAGGTGTGTTTGTATGTGTGGGGTGGGGGGGCAGGTGTGAGCAGGTGGACACCCCCCCGAGACAGGGTGCTGGATATGGTTCCATCCTGTGTTTATATGAAACATGTGTCTGTACACAGAATGTGTGTAATTACCATGTGTGTGTGTGTGTTTACTCTGGTGTGTGGTGTGCATTGTAAAACCTCCGCCATCCCTTACTCCTCTCTACTCACAACCATAACCCCCCTACTAGGGGCCACACACAGCGCAGGGTCCCCCCTGTGTCCATGTGTCTATACAGACTGATCACATCCATGTGCTGTGCACCCACACCCTATTACACTACTGGATACATCACACCTGCTATTGTCGTACACATATGGTACATGTATGTAATGGTGAGCACATACTCACACCATTCAGGAACACACACGATTGTGATACTCTCCATCCCTTGCACACTCACCTCCTCTCTCTCCGCTCCTGTCCTCCTGTCTCTCGCAGGCTCTGTCTGTCTGTGGGACTGAACCCCAGTGTTCCACCCTCCAGGGGTCCGTCTCCCACCCACCCCTAACACAAAGCAGCAGCACCAGCAGCACCGTGTGTCTGACTGTGAGGATGATGTGTCTGTATCTCCCCCCCCCCTCCCCCTCAGCCCCCCTCCCTCTCACTTCATCTCACATCCTCAGCTGGAAACACAGACACACAATGGACCAATGTCCTCCTTCCTCCACCACTCACACTCACTGTACCAACCACACTCACACTGACTGTACCAACCACACTCACACTCACTGTACCAACCACACTCACACTGACTGTAAAAACCACACTCACACT
>JAACNH010000196.1:173454-250675 GCA_019447015.1 Hymenochirus boettgeri | reverse complement strand
GCCTTCCCCTGGATCAACTGTTTGGTACCTACTTCTCAGTCCCATGGAAGCCATACTTAAGTTAAGTTAGTTATATAGTCATACATGCAAAAACAATATAATATTGAATACTGGTATTAATACATATACTGTAGTTCTGGTTGATCCAGGGATACTATTTAATATTGAGAATTACTGGTATTAATACATATACTATGTTCTGCTTGGTACGGGGATACTATATAATATTGAGAATAAATGGTATAAATACATATACTGTAGTTCTGGTTGGTACGGGGATACTATATAATATTGAGAATTACTGGTATTAATACATATACTGTAGTTCTGGTTGGTACAGGGATACTATAATATGAGAATTACTGGTATTAATACATATACTATAGTTCTGGTTGTGACAGGGATACTCTATATATCAAATTACTGGTATTAATACATATACTGTAGTTCTGGTTGTACAGGGATACTATATAATATTGAGAAATCTGGTATAATACATATACTGTAGTTCTGGTTGGTACAGGGATACTATAGATATTAAGAATACTGGTATTAATACATATACTGTAGTTCTGGTTGGTACAGGGATACTATATAATATTGAGAATTACTGGTATTAATACAATATACTGTAGTAGTTCTGGTTGGTACAGGGTACTATATAATATTGAGAATTACTGGTATTAATACATATACTGTAGTTCTGGTTGATCCAGGGATACTATATAATATTGAGAATTACTGGTATTAATACATACTGTAGTTTCTGGTTGGTACAGGATACTATATAATATTGAGAATTACTGGTATTAATACTATACTGTAGTTCTGGTTGATCCAGGGTACTATATAATATTGAGAATTACTGGTATTATACATATACTGTAGTTCTGGTTGGTGCAGGGATACTATAAATATTGAGAATAACTGGTATTACTACTATACTGTAGTTCTGGTTGGTAAAGGGATACTATATAATATGAGACTTATGGTTATAAATACATATACTGTAGTTTCTGGTTGGTACAGGATACTATATAATATTGAGAATTACTGGTATTAATACATATACTGTAGTTCTGGTTGGTACAGGGATACTATATAATATTGAGGATTAACTGGTAGTAATACAATACTGTAGTTCTGTGTTAATCCGGGATATTAATAATATTGAGAATTACTGGTATTAATACATATACTGTAGTTCTGGTTGGTACAGGGATACTTTATAATATTGAGAATTACTGGTATTAATACATATACGTAGTTTCTGGTTGATCCAGGGATACTATATAATATTGAGAATTACTGGTATTAATACATATACTGTAGTTCTGGTTGATCCAGGGATACTATATAATATTGAGATTACTGGTATTAATACATATAATGTAGTTCTGGTTGTGCGGGGATACTATAATATTTAGAATTACTGGTATTAATACATATACTGTAGTTCTGCTTGGTGCGGGATACTATATAATATTGAGAATTACTGGTATTAATACATTACTGTAGTTTCTGCTTGGTACGGGGATACATATAATATTAAGAATTACTGGTATAATACATATACTGTAGTTCTGGTTGGTACAGGGATACTATATAATATTGAGAATTACTGGTATAATACATATACTGTAGTTCTGGTGGTATGTGGATACTATATAATATGAGAATTACTGTATAATACATATACTATAGTTCTGCTTGGTACGGGGATACTATATATATGAGAATACTGGTATTAATATATATACTGTAGTTCTGGTGGTATGGGATACTATAAATATTGAGAATTACTGGTATTAATACATATACTGTAGTTCTGCTTGGTACGGGGATTACTATATAATATTGAGAATTACTGGTATTAATACATATACTGTAGTCTGGTTGGTATGGGGATACTATATAATATTGAGATTACTGTATTATACATATACTGTAGTTCTGGTTGGTACGGGGATATATATAATATTGAGAAATTACTGGTATTAATACATATACTGTAGTTCTGGTTTGTACGGGGATACTATATAATATTGGGAATTACTGGTATTAATAATATACTGTAGTTCTGGTTGTTGGGGATACTATATAATATTGAGAATTACTGGTATTAATACATACTGTAGTTCTGGTTGGTACGGGGATACTATATATATTGAGAATTACTGGTATTAATACATATACTGTAGTTCTGGTTGGTACAGGGATACTATATAATATGAGAATTACTGGTATTAATACATATACTGTAGTTCTGGTTGATCCAAGGATACTATATAATATTGAGAATTACTGGTATTAATACATATACTGTAGTTCTGGTTGGTACGGGGATACTATATATATTGAGATTTACTGGTATTAATACATATACTGTAGTCTGCTTGGTAACGGGGATACTATATAATTTGAGAATTAACTGGTATTAATACATATACTGTAGTTCTGGTTGGTATGTGGATACTATATAATATTGAGAATTACTGGTTTAATACATATACTATAGTTCTGCTTGGTACGGCTGATACTATATAAATTGAGAATAAATGGATTTAATACATATACTGTAGTTCTGGTTGGTACGGGATACTATATAATTGAGAATTACTGGTATTAATACATATACTGTAGTTCTGGTTGGTACGGGATACTATATAATATTGAGAATTACTGGTTTATACATATACTATAGTTCTGGTTGGTACAGGGATACTATATGATATCAGAATTACTGGATTAATACAATATACTGTATTTCGTGTAGCAGGGACGATGATACTATATAATATTGAGAATTAACTGGTATTAATACATATACTGTAGTTCTGGTTGGTACGGGGATACTATATATATTGAGAATTACTGGTTAATACATATACTGTAGTTTTGTTGGTACAGGGATACTATATAATATTGAGAATTACTGGTATTAATACATATACTGTAGTTCTGGTTGATCCAGGGATACTATATAATATTGAGAATTACTGGTATTAATACATATACTGTAGTTCTGGTTGGTACAGGGATACTTTATAATATTGAGAATTACTGGTATTAATATATATACTGTAGTTCTGGTTGATCCAGGGATACTATATATTGAGAATTACTGGTATTAATACATATACTGTAGTCTGGTTGATCCAGGGATACTATATAATATTGAGAATTACTGGTATTAATACATATACTGTAGTTCTGGTTGGTACAGGGATACTATATAATATTGAGGATTACTGGTAGTAATACATATACTGTAGTTCTGGTTGGTACAGGGATACTATATAATATTGAGGATTACTGGTAGTAATACATATACTGTAGTTCTGATAATCCAGGGATTACTATAATATTGAGAATTACTGGTATTAATACATATACTGTAGTTCTGCTTGGTAGGGAGATACTATATAATATTAGAATTACTGGTATAATACTATACTGTAGTTCTGGTTGGTACAGGGATACTATAAATATTGAGAATTACTGGTATTAATACATATACTGTAGTTTCTGGTTGGTATGTGGATATATATAATATTGAGAATTACTGGTATTAATACATATACTATAGTTTGCTGGTCGGGAGGGGATACTATATATATTGAGAATTACTGGTATTAATACATATACTGTAGTTCTGGTTTGGTACAGGGATACTATATAAATTGAGAATTACGGTATTAATACATATACTGCGTTGGTTGATCCAGGGATACTATATGATATCAAGAATTACTGGTATTAATACATATACTGTAGTTCTGGTTGGTACAGGGAACTATATAATATTGAGAATAACTGTATTAATACATATACGTAGTTCTGGTTGGTACAGGGATACTATAGATATTGAGAAAACTGGTATTAATACAATACTGTAGTTCTGGTTGGTACAGGTATATATAATATTGAATTACTGGTATTAATACATATACTGTAGTTCTGGTTGGTACAGGGATACTATATAATATTGAGAATTACTGGTATTAATACATATACTGTAGTTCTGGTTGGTACAGGGATACTATATAATATTGAGGATTACTGGTAGTAATACATATACTGTAGTTCTGGTTAATCCAGGGATACTTTCCGATTGCCATTTGGAGTCAGGAAGGAATTTTTTTCCACCTTTTTAGTTGGGCTTTTTGCCTTCCCCTGGATCAACTGTTTGGTACCTACCTTTCCAGTCCCATGGAAGCCATACTTAAGTTAAGTTAGTTATATAGTCATACATGCAAAAACATATACCTCCCACTTCACACGGGTACACACACCTACTGACCTACCTTTCCATTCCCAAAACGAATTTTGATCAATCATCAATAAAAGTTAGTTATATGGTCATACATGCAAAAACACTTACCCCCAACCTTGCACAGGTACACACACCTACTGACCTACCCTTCCATTCGTACTTAAAGGATAAATAACGTCCTAAAAACTAATTTTGATATGTCCTCAATAAAAGTTAGTTTTATGGTCATGCATGCAAAAACACATACCCCCAACCTCACACGGGTACAAATACCTACTGACCTACCCATATATTCCTGTGTCAGCCATACTTAAAGGGTAAATAAAGTAAAAAAATGGAAATATCCTCAATAAAAGTTAGTTTTATAGTTGTAAACACAAAAAAAGACATACCCCCTCCACCAGAACCAGATACACCCACCTACTGACCAAAGGTGGCAACCAAAGGTAACTATAGTAAAAAAAATTATCAATATTAAAAAAAGTTTCAGGGAGATGCAATAAAAGTTCTTATCATTAAAAATGGTGCTAATTTTGCCCCAGCCAATCAGATGTTAGCTTTCAAATGTTAAATAAGATCTGATTGGATGGGGAAAAATTAGCACCATTTTAAATGATAAGAACTTTTATTGAATAACCCTGATAGTTTTTTAATCCCCAACCTGACCCAAGCACACTTAAAGGGTAACTATAGTCAAAAAAAATTTTTGACCAATTTTCATAAAAGATCATTTTTAAATCCCCAACCTGATACAGGTACTCACCTTCTGACCTACCCCTCCATTACTGTGGCAGCCATAGTAAGGCTAAGGTAACTAAAGGTAATTAAGGGTAACTAAAGTAAAAAAAAAACTAATTTTAATTAATAATCAAAAAAGTTTGTTTATTTTAGCTTCAAACCTGACCCAGGTACACACACCCACTGACCTACCCTTCCATTTCCATGGCAGCCATATATAAAGGGTAACTATAGTCAAAAAAAAAAAAAAAGCCAATCCACTACCTCCTTTATAGTTACTCAATACATTTCACTTGGGTAGTAAGAGGGAATCAGGGAGGTTTGGTATAAATGGTATAAATCCAGGAATGGATCATCAGTCCGTGTTCCAATCAGCCATAACAACATTACCCATAACTGGTTTAATGACGATTCGCACTGTGATGGTTGTGACTTGGGCAGAACTGGGTTGTGGTGAGAGCGGTTTAGGGCATTGGTGGGTTATAACAACCTGCCTATTAATTAACAGTCTTACACCTTTTATTCTAAGCATTGGTTGGGAGAATATAAAGATATTGAAATCCTGGTAACCTAATCCAATGTAAGGCCAAGCAGGGGGCTGTCGGCCATTCTGGGGTGACAATGATTGGAAAATAAGCATGTATCTATATTCCTTTTTAAAGGGGCGGTACAGCTACTGACAATGACCGCCATCTTGTTATTGCGCAATGGTCATACACAATACAGACCCCAGGTGGTATTTTGCTACAGCTTGTTATTGGCTATAAAATACCGTAGCTTTCTAAAGGGACCACGGGGTCCGTTAATTTGTACCCATGAGCATTAATAAATAACGTGGGCATAAATAAGCAATACCAATGGGCACCGCCATGATGTACCACTGGCAGGCGACACAGAAGCGTCATTAGTGGTCGTGACGAACCTGCAGTGTTGGACTCTCCCATTCCGCAAGTTTATTAATATGGCCCAAAAAATATGGGGCCCTGTAAAAAGAGACAGACAGGGAGATGGAATATCCAGTGCTAATGGGAAATTAGCGCTAAACTCGCGGTAACGTTAATGTGTTCGCGAGGGTTTTACGCTGCCTGCGCCATATCGCAGTATTTTTTAAATTTGAACAGCGCAAGCGATGCAATTAATTTTGCACCGTTTTTTGTGCTTTTTTTTTAACAAAAACGAACGCACTTTCAATTGTGTTTTTAAAGCCGCGCAAAAGTTTGCAACTAACGGCCAGCGGTTTCGCAATGTATTAACGGTCATAAAGTGGTAAATACATCGCGGATCAAGTGCACGTAGATGGCGAATGCGAAATTTATTGCATCTCAGAGTGTGAGAAAAAGAATAAAAGAAAGTGAAAAAGAGAGTGAGAAAGACAATAAGAGAGTGTGAGACAGTAAGAGAGTGTGAGACAGTAAGAGAGTGTGAGACAGTAAGAGAGTGTGAGACAGTAAGAGAGTGTGAGACAGTAAAGAGAGTGGGAGACAGTAGAGAGGTGAGACAGTAAGAGAGAGTGTGAAACAGAAAATGAATGTGAGACAGTAAGAGAGAGTGTGAGACGTACGAGAGTGTGAGACAGTAAGAAAGTGGGAGACAGTAAGAGAGAGTGTGAGAAAGTAAGAGAGAGTGTGAGACAGTAAACAGAGTGTGAGAATCAGAGAGAGTGTGAGACAGTAAGAGAGTGTGAGACAGTAAGAAAGTGTGAGACATGTAAGAGAGAGTGTGAGACAGTAACAGAGAGTGTGAGAAAATAAGAGATGAGTGTGAGACAGTAAAAGAGCAGTGTGAGACAGTAAGAAAGTTTGAGACAGTAAGAGAGAGTGTGAAACAGTAACAGAGAGATTGAGAAAATAAGAGAGTGTGAGACATAAGAGAGTGTGAGACAGTAAGAGAGTGTGAGACAGTAAGGAAGTGTGAGACAGTAGAGAATGTGAGAAAGTAAAGAGAGTGTGAGACATTAAAGAGAGGTGAGAGAAGAAGAGAGAGTGTGTACATTACAGAGAGTGTGTACAGTTTAAAAGAAGTGTGAGACAGTAAGAGAGAGTGTGAGAAAGTAAGAGAGAGTGTGCGACAGTAAAAGATAGTGTGATAAAGTAAGAGAGAGTGTGAGACAGTTAGAGAGTGTGAGACAGTAAAAGAGAGTGTGAGACAGTAAGATAGTGTGAGACAGTAGATAGTGTGAGACAGTAAGAGTGTGAGACAGTAAGAGAGTGCGAGACAGTAAGATAGTGTGAGACAGTAAGAGAGTGTGAGACAGTAGATAGTGTGAGACAGTAAGATAGTGTGAGACAGTAAGAGAGAGTGTGAGACAGTAAGAATAGTGTGAGACAGTAAGAAAGTGCGAGACAGAAAAAGAGAGTGTGAGAAAGTAAGAGAGAGTTGAGACAGTAAGAGAGAGTGTGAGACAGTAAGATAGTGTGAGACAGTAAGAGAGTGTGAGACAGTAAGGAAGTGTGAGACATAAGAGAGAGTGTGAGAAAGTAAGAAGTTGTGGAAGTAAGAAGAGTGTGAGACATTAACAGTAGAGTTTGAGAAAGTAGAGGAGTGTGAGGCAGTAAAATTGTGAGCAGTAAGAGAAGCTGTGAAACAGTAACAGAGAGTGTGAGAAAATAAGAGAGAGTGTGAGACAGTAAGGAAGTGTAAGACAGTAAGAAAGTGCGAGACAGAAAAAGAAAGTGGGAGACAGTAAGAGAGAGTGTGAGAAAGTAAGAGAGAGTGTGAGACAGTACAGATAGTGTGAGAAAGTAAGAGAGCTGTGAGACGTAAGTATGTGAGACAGTAAGAAAGTGCGAGACAGAAAAAGATAGTGTGAGACAGTAAGAGAGTGTGAGACAGTAAGAAAGTGCGAGACAGAAAAAGAAAGTGGGAGACAGTAAGAGAGAGTGTGAGAAAGTAAGAGAGAGTGTGAGACAGTAACAGAGAGTGTGAGAAGTAAGAGAGAGTGTGAGACAGTAAGATAGTGTGAGACAGTAAGAGAGTGTGAGACAGTAAGGAGTGTGAGACAGTAAGAGAGAGTGTGATAAGTAGAGAGAGTGTGGACAGTAAAAGTGTTAGACAGTAAACAGAGCATGTGAGAAAGTAGAGAGAGTGTAGACAGTAGAGTGTGAAACAGTAAGAGAGAGTGTGAAACAGTAAACAGAGAGTGTGAGAAAATAAGAGAGAGTGTGAGACGTAAGGAAGTGTAAGACAGTAAGAGATGAGTGTGAGAACGTAAGAGAGAGTGTGAGACAGTAAGAGAGAGTGTGAGACAGTAAGAGAAGTGTAGACAGTACAGTTGACAGTAAGGAGAGTGTTAGAAAGTAAGAGTAGAGTGTGAGACAGTAAGAGAGAGTGTGAGAAAGTAAGAGAGAGTGTGAGACAGTAAAAGAAGTGGGAAAGTAGAGAGAGGTGTGAGAACGTAAGAGAGAGTGGTGTACAGTAAGAGATAGTGTGGACGTAAAGTGTAGACAGTAAGAGAGTGTGCAAGACTTGAACGTAAGAGAGAGTTGTGAGACAGTAAGAGAGGTGAACAGTAAGAGAGAGTGTGAGACAGTAAGAGAGTGTGCAGACATAGGTGGATCAGTAGAAGATGGCCTAAAAGAGGACGGTAAGAGAAGTGAGACCAGTAAAGAGAGTGTAGACAGTAAGAAAGTGTGAGACAGGTAAGAGCTAGTGTTAGACGTAAGAGGTGTGAGACATATTACGAGAGTGAGAGACAATAATAGAGTACAATAAGAGATGTGAGACATAAGAGAGAGTGAGAGACCATAATATGAGTGTGAGACAGTAAGAGAGAGTGAGAAACAGTCATAGAGTTGGGAGACATACGTAAGGAGAGTGAGATCGTAAAGAGCGTCGAATGGATGTTAAGTGGGGAAGGATATGTGAAGATGAAATTGATCTTCTCACATCTCATTCCAATTTCCTATCCACCCGTGTACGAGGTTTTAGTGGCCACCAGTTAACAACATGGGGATGGCTTAAAGTAATAGTCCCTTAGGGAAAGGTTTCCATGAAACAGCCTGCCGGAGCGCGACCCTGCATACCTATTGTCTAAAATATGCCCAACACCGTAATTGTAATGGTTTTAGATGTACTTACCGTCACGTTCATTTAACATTGTAATTAGGAATTGATAATTAGTATTGTAGTTTTTTATTATTATACTGGTTTTTATTATTACCTCTCTATTATATTTTTAGTATTATTATTATTAGTAGTAGTAAGATTTTGATGAGTTCATACAGTAATGTCCTCTAGTCCAACTCTTATACCCTACCCATAATGTCTGTATCAACTGTTTTACATAGTAACATCAGTAAATTGTGGGTGTATAAAAAAGACCACGTCCATCTAAGTCCCAACCTTTATACCCTCACCCATAATGTCCTTATATACCAGTTTACCATATTACCATAGTATGGAGTTTTATACAACATACGTCCATCCTAGTCCAACCTTATACCCGTACCCATTGCTGTATAAACAGTTAATAGTAACATAGTAGTTGGAGGTTTGTATTAAAGACACACGGTCCATCTATCCAAAACCTTTATACCCTACCCCATAATGTGCCTGTATAACAGTTTACATAGTAACATATATTGGAGTTGTATAAAACATACGTCCTCCATCCAACCTTTATACCCTACCATACCATGTCTGATAACAGTTCACAGTAACATAGTTATCGGAGGATATTAAGTCCGTCTATCCCTTTATGCCCTACCCTACTTCTGTATATCACGTTAATGGTAACAATGTATTGTAGGGTTTTATAAGACATAAACAAGGTCCATCTAGTTCCAACCTTTATACCCTACCCATAATGTCTACTCTAGTTACATAGTAACTAGTATTGCGAGGTTGTATCAAGACACACGTCTATAATTAATTTTGGTCCAACCTTATACCTACCATAATGTCGTATAACAAGTTACATAGTAACATAGTATGGAGGTTGTATAAGGCATACGTCACTCTAGTTCCAACCTTTATCCTAACCGCATAATGTCTGTATAACAGTTACCATAGTACATAGTATTGGAGGTTGTATAAAGTACTAAAACGTCCATCTATTCCAACCTTTATACCCCCATAAGTCTGTATAACAGTTACAATACTAACATAGTTTGGAGTTTTATAAGACCATACGTCTTCTAGTCCACTTTATACCCTACTAACCCATAATGTCTGTATAACAGTTACACTAGGTAACATAGTCTTGGAGGTTGTATAAATACATAACGTCCATCTAGTCCAAACCTTTATCACCCTACCCATAATGTCTGTATAACCGTTACATATTAACATAGTATTGGAGGTTGTATAAAGACATACGTCCCTCTAGTCCACCTTTGTAACCTACCCATATGTCTGTATCACAGTTCACACATAACTAGTTTTGGAGTTGTATAAAGACATACGTCCTCTAGTCCAACTTTTACCACTACCCATAATGTTTGTATACACAGTTACACAGTAACATAGTTGGGAGGTTTGTATAAAGACATAACGTCCACTAGTCCAAACCGTTTATACCCTACCCATAATGTCTGTATAATCAGTTTTACATAGTAACTAATTATTTGGAGGTTGTATAAAGACATACGTCCATCTTGTCCAACTATACCCTAACCATAATGTCTGTATACACGTTACTATTAACATAGTATTGGTTTGTATAAAGACAGTACGTCCATCCTAGTCCAACCTTATACCCTACCCATATGTCTTATACAGTTACCTGTAACATAGTATTGGAAGGTTGTATAAAGACATACGTCCATCTAGTCCAACCTTTATACCCTACCCAATAATGTCTGTATACAGTTAAGATAGTACACTAGTATGGAGGTTGTATATAAAGACAATGTCCATCTAGTCCAACCTTTATACCCTACCCAAATGTCTGTATACCATTACATAGTAACATATTATTGGAGGTTGTATAAAGACATACGTCCATCTAGTCCAACTTTATAACCTTCACCATAATGTCTGTATAACAGTTACATAGTAACTATATTGAGGGTTGTAATAAAGACATACGTCCCGAGTCCACCTTAAACCCTACCCATAATGTCTGTATAACAGTTACATAGTAACATAGTATTTGGAGGTTGTATAAAACATACGTCCGTCTAGATCCACCTTTATAACCCTACCCATAATGTCTGTTAACAGTTACTAGTAACATAGTATTGGAGGTTGTATAAAAACACAATACGTCCATCTTAGTCCACAGCCTTTTATACCCTACCCATATGTCTGTATAAACAGTTCACGTAATATTATATTGGAGGTTGTAATAACAGACATACTCCAATCTAGTCCAACCTTTATACCCTACCATAATGTCTGTATAACTTACTAGTAACATGTAATTGGGGAGTTGTATAAAGACATCTTCCATCTAGATCCACCTTTATATACCCACCTACATAATGTCTGTAGTAACAGTTACTAGTAACATAGTATTGGAGGGTTGTATAAAGACATACGTCCATCTAGTTCCAACCTTTATACCCTCACCCATAATGTCTGGTTAACAGTTTACATAAGTAACCTAGTATTGGAGGTTGTATAAAGAACACTACGTCCATCTAGGCCACCTTATACCCTACCCCTAAATGTCGTATAAAACAGTTTACATATAACATATGTATTGGGGTTGTTAAAGACATAAGTCCATCTGTCCAACCTTTATACCACCAATGTCTTTATAACTTACATAGTACACATAGTATTGGAGGATGTATAAAGACATACGTCCATCTAGTCCGACCTTTAACCCACCCATACTGGGTCCTGTATAACAGTTACTAGTAACATATATTGGAGGTTGTATAAAGACATAACGTTCCATTAGTCCGACCTTTATACCCTAACCCATAATGCTGTATAACATTACTAGTAACATAGTTGGAAGGTTGTATAAAAACATAGTCCATCTAGACCACCTTTATACCCTACCCATAATTCTTATAACGTTACATAGTACCTAGTTTGGGTTGTATAAGACAACGGACGTCCATCTAGCCAACCTGATACCCTACCCATAATGTCTGTATAACGAGTTACTATGTAACAATATTGGAGGTTGATAAACACAATACTCCATCTAGTCCAACCTTTATACCCTACCATAATGGTCCTGTTAACAGTACATAGTACTAGTATTGGAGGTTGATTAGAAAGACATACGTCCATCTAGTGCCAACCTTTATACCTACCCATAATGTCCTGTATAACAGTTACATAGTTAACATAGTAATTGAGTGTTATATAAAGACTACGTCCATCCTAGTCAACCTTATACCTCACCCATAATGTCTGTATACAGTTTACATGTAACAGAGTATTGGAGGTTATATAAAACATACGTCCTCTAGTCCAACCTTTAATACCCTACCCATAATTTCTGTATAACAGTTACATAGTAATATAGTAATTGGGGGTTGTATAAAGACATACGTCCGTCTAGTCAACCTGTTATATACCCTAACCCATATTCGTGTAAACAGTTACATAGAACATGTATTGGAGGATGTATAAGACCATACGTCCGTCGTGTCCAACCTTTATAACCCTACCCATATGTCTGTATGAACGTTTACATATTCATAGTATTGGAATGTTGTATAAAGACAACTACTTCCGTCTAGACCACCCTTTACTATACCCTACCCATAATGTCTGTATAACACTTACATAGATACTTAGTATTGGGGAGGTTATATAAGACAATACGTCCGTCTAGTCCACCTTTATACCCTACCTACCCTAATGTCTGTATAAACCAGTAAATAGTAAGTATTGACATTTGGTGTTGTAAAAAGACATCACGTCCGTCTAGTCCCAACCTTTATACCCTAACCGCATAATGTGTGTAATAACAGTTACTATGTAACATAGTATTGGAGGATGTATAAAGACATACGTCCGTCCTAGGTCCCCTTTATTACCCTACCCAGAATTCCTGTATAACATTACATAGTACATAGTATTGGAGGTTGTATAAAAGACATACGTCCGTCTAGTCCAAACCTTTATCCCCTACCCATAAATGTCTGTAAACAGTTACATATACATAGTAATTGGAGTTTATAAAGACATACGTCCGTCAGTCCAACCTTTAATACCCTACGCCATAATGTCGTATAACAGTTACATAGGTGAGACAGTAAGAGAGAGTGTGAGACAGTAAGAGAGTGTGAGACAGTAAGAGAGAGTGTGAGACAGTAAGAGAGAGTGTGAGACAGTAAAAGAATGTGAGACGGTAAGAGAGAGTGAGACAGTAAGAGAGTGTGAGACAGTAAGAAAGTGTGAGACAGTAAGAGAGAGTGTGAGACAGTAAGAGAGTGTGAGACAGTAATAGAGAGTGAGAGACAATAAGAGAGACAATAAGAGAGTGTGAGACAGTAAGAGAGAGTGAGAGACAATAAGAGAGTGTGAGACAGTAAGAGAGAGTGAGAGACAGTAATAGAGTGTGAGACAGTAAGAGAGAGTGAGAGACAGTAAAAGAGCGCGAGATGGATGTTAAGTGGGGAAGGATATGTGAAAGATGAATTGATCTTCTCACATCTCATCAAATTTCCTATCCACCCAGTGTACGAGGTTTAGTGGCCACCAAGTTCAACAACATGGGGACTTGGCTAGTAAAGTAATAGTCCCTTAGGGAAAGGTTTCCATGGAAACAGCCTGCCGGAGCGAAGACCCTGCATACATATTGTACTTAAAATATGCCCAACACCGTAATTGTAATTCGTTATTAGATGTACTTACCGTCACGTTCATTTAACATTGTATTAGGAATTATAATTAGTAGTAGTAGTTATTATTATTATAAGTGTTTTTATTATTACTATTATTATTATCTTTAGTATTATTATTATTAGTAGTAGTAAGATATTGGAGGATGTATAAAGACATATGTCCATCTAGTCCAACCTTTATACCCTACCCATAATGTCCTGTATCAGTTCATAGTTACATAGTATTGGATGGTTGTAATTCAAGACTACGTCCATCAGTCCACCTTTTAATCCCTACCCATAATTCCTGTATAACAAGTTACATAGTAACATAGTATTGGAGTGTATATAAAGACATACGTCCACTAGTCCAACCTTTATAGACCACTACCCATAAGTCTGTATAACTATTTACATAGTAAATATAGTATTGGAGGTTGTAACACTACGTCCCTCTAGTCCAACCTTTCTACCCTACCCATAATGTCTGTATAACGTTACTAGTAACTAGTAATTGGAGGTGTATAAAGACATACGTCACGTCTAGTCCAACCGTTTATACCCTAAACCATAATGTCTGTATACATTACATAGTAACATATTTGGAGGTTTATAAAGACATACGTCCGTCTAGTCCACCTTTATACCCTACCAAATGTCTGTATAACGTTACATATATACTTATATTGGAGGTTGTATAAAGACACTCCGTCTAGTCCAACCTTTATACCCTACCCATAATGTCTGTATAACATTTTACATAGTAATATAGTATTGGAGGTTGTATAGTAAAGACATACGGTCCATCTAGTCCAATCCTTTATACCCACCCTATGTTTAAAGCATACATAGTACATAAGTATTGGAGGTGTTATAAGATTACGTCCATCTAGAGTCCAACCTTTGACCCTACCCATAAGGTCTGTTATACAGTTTACATAGTAACATAGGTGGAGGTTGTATGAAAGACATTACGTCGTCTAGTCCACCTTTTACCCTATCCGATAATTCTGTTAACAGTTACATCAGTAACATTAGTATTGGAGGTTGTATAAAGTACATCGTCCGTTCTAGTCCAACCTATACCCTCTACCTAATATCGTCTGTAGTTAACAGACATAGTAACATAGTATTGGAGGTTGTAATAAAGACAATACGATCCTCTAGTCCAACCTTTATACCCTACCCATATGTCTGTAACAGTTACATAGTAACATAGTATGGAGGTGTGTATAACGACATACGTCCCTAGTCCACACCTTTATAATCCCTACACATAATCGTCTGTATAAACAGTTACATAGTAACATGGTATTGGAGTGTTGTAGATAAGACATAACGTCCGTCTGTCAACCTTATACCCTACCCATAATGTACTGTATAACAATTTACATAGTAACATAGTATTGAAGGTTGTATATAAGACCATCGTCCATCTAGTCAACCTTTTAACCCTACCCATAATGTCTGTATAAGGTACATTTAATAACATAGTATGGAGGTTTATAAAGACAATAGTCCATCTAGTCAAAACTTTATACCCTACCCAATAATGTCTGTAATAACGTTTCATAGGTACATTTAGTATTGGAGTTTGTATAACAGACATCACGTCCGTCTAGTCCACCCTTTATAACCCTACCCATAATGTCTGTATAAAGTTAACAATAGTAACTAGTATTGGAGGTTTGTATAAAGACATACGGCCTCTAGTCCAACCTTTATATCCCTACTAAACCATATGTTGTATAACCAGTTACATAGTACATAGTATTGGAGGTATGTATAAAGACAACGTCCATTAGTGTCCAACACTTTATTACCTACCCATAATGTCTGCTATAACATTACATAGTAAAACATTAGTATTGGAGGTTGTCATAAAGACAATACGTTCCACTAGTCAACCTTTTACCCTACCCATATGTCTGTATACAGTTACATAGTAAACATCAGTATGGAGGTTGTATAAAGACCATACGCCATCTAGTCACAACTTTATACCCTACCCATAATGTCTGTCTAACAGTTAACCATAGTAAGGTATTCGAGTCATGTTATAAGGGAGGATATAAACCATACGTCCATCCTATCCAACCTTATACCCCTACCACATAATGTCGTAACAGTTACATATAACATAGTACTGGAGGTTGTATAAAGACATAGGTCCATCCAGTCCACCTTTATACTCCCCATAATGTCTGTTAACAGTACATCAGTAACATAGTATGGAGGTGTTATAAAGACAATACGTTCCATCTAGTCCAACTTTTACCCTACCCTGAATGGTCCTGTATAACAGTTACATAGTAACATGTATGTTGATGTATAAGACATTACGTCCATGTCCAACCCTTATACCCACCCATACATGTCCTGTATAACAGTACTAGTAACTAGTATGGGGGTGTGTATAAAGACATACTCCATCTAGTCCAACCTTATACCTACCATAATGGTCTGTTACATTTATCATAGTAACAGTAGTATTGGAGGTTGTAATAACGGAATACGTCCATCCTAGTCCAACCTATAACCTACCCATAATGTCTGTATAAACAGTTCCATATTAACTATTATGGGAGGTGTAAAACATACTTATAACCTTAATACCCTAACCCTAATGTCTGTATAACAGTTACATAGTAACATAGCCTAGGAGTTGTAAAAGACATCCGCTTAGTCCAACCTTTATACACCTACACCATATTCTTATAACAGTTATATAAATATGTTTGCGAGTGTTTATAAAAGATACGTCCATCTAGTCCACTTGATACCCTACCATAATGTCTGTTTAATACAGGTTACATACGTAACATATAATTGGAGGTGTATAAAGACAACGCATCTATCCACACCTTTACCCTACCCATAATTCTGTATAACGTACACAGTAACATAGTATTGGAGGTTGTGTAAGAACATCACTTCCATATAGTCCAACCTTATACCCACGCCATAATGTCTGTTATACACCGTACACAGTAAACATACTATGGAGGTTGTATAAAGACTTACGTGCATGCTAGTTCCAACCTTTAACCTACCCATAATGTCGGTATAAAAGTTACACCAGTAACATAGTTTGAGGTGTTATAAAGACTTACCTCCATCTAGTCCAATCCTTTATACCACCTAATGTCTGAAACATTACAAGTTAAACATAGTTTGGATGGTTGTAAAAGTACCATACGTCCATCTATCCAAACCTTTATACCCTACCCAGTAATGTCTGGTATAACAGTTAAAGTACGACTAGTATGGAGGTTGATAAGACATAGTCGTCTAAGTTCCAACCCTTTATCTCCTACCCATAACTGGTCTGTCAGCTTAACAATTTACATAGTAACATCGTATTGGAGGTTGTATAAAGAACATACGTCCTCTAGTCCAACCTTTATACCATACCATATAGTGCTTATAACAGTTTTTCATAGTAACATAGTATGTAGGAGGTTGTATAAATACATCCGTCCATCTAGTCCACCTTTATACCCTACCAGTATTAAGTTCTGTATAACAGTTACATAGTAACATAGTATTGGAGGTTGTATAAAGACATACGTATTGCTGATAAAGGGGAAGTATCAGGCGTTTATAAATAAACCTGGTATATATTCGTATCCTAACCTGAACATGAAACTTCTTTTAATCATATTAAGACCCTTAATACTGAGTGTTATTACTTTCTGGTATCAGTTAGACCATCATTTGTTTATTTACAACATTGTGTGTTCCCCTCTGGTTAGACATGACCTATTGCGTGTTCTGAGACTACGGTGCATGGTTTACTTCCCTCACCTCCATCACTTGTCCTGTGACTATAATCCGAGTGTGACTGTGTCTATACATTATTCATAAAGATGAAGCATTCCATGGGGGGGGGGGGGTGTTAACCCTTCATGTGCTGAACAAAATAGTAGAGAGACAGTTACAGAGGGAGAATAACACTGCTCAGCAAACAGATAGAATAAAGGATTTCTGACCTGGAGTTGAAGAAGTAATGATCTGTATTGGGATATTAGATGTATTGGGGGTTAGAATGAGGAGGGGTAATGATCTATATTGGGGTATTAGATGTATTGGGGGTTAGAAGGAGGAGGGGTAATGATGTGTATTCGGATATTAGATGTATTGGGGGGTTAGAAGGAGGAGGGGTAATGTGATATTTTTGTATTGGGGGGGTTCGGAGGAGGGGTAATGATCTATATTGGAATACTGTTCTTTATAGAAGGTAGGGGATCAATGTTGGGACACATTTCAGAACATAAAGGGGAATCTAAAATATTAATTTACAAAACTAACCTTCCCATGGTGTTAATTTAGGAACGTAGCTCCCAGGGGTGAGAGGGGAAGCAACCGCAGGGGGGCTGGGATCCATATCTTCCTATGACAGATATAGCCCCTTCTAGAAAACCACTGTGGATGTGGGTAGAGGTCCCATCTTTTCTCTGGTGGCCCTGGTTACGCCGCTGGTGTTTACCGTATTTATTCAAGTCCGGCTAGTAAAATAAATTTGTATAAAAATATCCAATCCTCCCCCACAGAACCCAAGCTCACGGTTCTGGGCATAAGGGAAGGGTTCGGTGGGGCAGAACCAGGTGAAACCACATTTCCAACACGGTAATCATGGCTGCCAGTAAGGGCTAGACCACACTGCTGCGGTTTTTTTATGCGTTTGCGCTTGCAATTGCGCTTTTAAAAAATCATTGAAAACGCGGCAACGCAAAAAAAAAACGCGCGTTTTTCGGTGCGCTGCGATGTGTTTTCCTATACTTATTGAAGAAATCGCAAGCGCAAAAAAAATCGCACATGAAATCGTATGCGATTGCGTTGCAGTGTGGCCGTGCCTTTTGCGTTTGCGATTTCTTCAATAAGTATAGGAAAACGCATGCGATTGCGATTAAAAATGCAGAACGCAATCGCAACGCACTGAAAAAACACGTTTTTTTTGCGTTGCCGCGTTTTCAATGATTTTTAAAAAACGCAATCGCAAGCGCAAAAAAGACGCAGCAGTGTGGTCTAGCCCTTAGTCAGTTTTTCATTGGTGGAAAGTGTCACAGCTCTCACCCGCTACAAGTCCCCACATGGCCATACTGGCAGGTCCCGTCACCGTCAGACATAGACCTATTAGGAGGAGATGGTTAATAATCACGCACACACCTGGTGTTTAATGTTTTTACTAAAATTTAGATGGTTCATAAGCAACAACACAGAGTGAAGAACTTTACATACGGAGACAGAAACCGTCTGATTACCGGAAACCAGGGACCAGCAGGGGGAGCTAGAGGTTAGGAACATTTCTCTGTAAGAACCTAGTGGCCATTAACACAGTGCGATGTCTAGACCTGTAACAGCCCATAGGTCAACGCTCAGTCTTCCACCCACAATGACAGCAATGGGCCAATAGAAAGTGAGAAGCCAGAGATAATCTCCCCCCCAATAAACACAAACAGGAGGGCCCCTATGTGCCCAGTGCCTATGCCTTTAAGAAGTGATGGGGGGACGGGGGATTTTAACGAATCATGTTCTCCGTAAGCAGGCGGCTGCTTTGATTTGCATAATTAAAATTTTCATGACAATTTCTCTTTAAAATTAAACAAATAAAAGGCATTTGTACAATAATGACAAATCTCCTATTGGTATTTACAGAGTGAAATGTGAGTGACCTGTATGTATATTTATCTATAACAGACGTCTTGGTGTCTCCACCAATAAGAGGACATGGTACATACACTTTCTGTTTATAAAGTGGAAAGAGGGGACCGCAGTGGAACTAGCAGGTTAGGTCACACTTGGTCTACAACACATTTTCTGATCATTGTGTTATCGCTTGCCTTAAAGAGATACAGGTTACCTCTACCACTGGGCTCAGACATGCTCAGTATGATCCACCCAGGGAGAGAGCACCCATCCAATCAAATACTTTGAATCTCCCTGGGGGAGGGGAGGACTGGTGATCCTTTGTGTTAATTGGCAGTTTCAGACTGACCCCTTTATCCTTCCATATTGCTTTACATTAAAAAGAAAAATGGAGGTAAAAGATTTCCAACCACACAGAGTAGATTAGACCCAGGGATAACCAGACCGACCGAGCCGAACTCCGGCTGATATTTTCTAATAAAAACAAAACCGTTAAAAGACAAATGGACGTCCATTGACCTTGACAAACTGTTTCTTATCTGCCATCTTCTTCATCACCAAAAATAAACCCAATGGAAAGTTATATTAGAGGTAGAATAATAATGCAACAGGAACCGGTGGAGAAGAATGTGGCAAAGGGAGACGCTGATCGGCCGGAGGCCAAGAAGAAACAGGCCCAACAAATCAAGGTGTATGGAACAGTCACAAATGGGACAAATTACACCGTAGACCAGATGGCTTACTTGTTTATACAACGCCAAATCAAGACCGTCAAATGGTAGACAATACAATGGTTTTACATAGAAACTGAACCCCCCCAACCCGTTCTTTCTATGGGATTCCTAACCGAAGATACACACGAAAATCTTACAGTATAGCAGGTACCGCCTCTTTCTGTAGCTCAGTGATTTCAGACATGCTCAGAGCGATTTATCCTGGAAGGAATTCTCCTGTGCTAAAAGGGCCGAGTAAAATTGTAGTAAAGGGGAGAGTTGTCTGTAGTGAAAGGTTTTATTGAACGGATACACATTAGTAATACATGGAAACACAAATGCATCAGATCAATCTGAGGACATGTGGCTATACATAGATATATCCAGCAGGTAAACACCCCACTGTACCGTCACTAATAAAACTTTATTTATAGACTCATTGATCATTACACTAAATTAAAAGACTAGCAGCACTTGCACTACTCAATAGGCCTTCAGCTGCAGGGGTGAAAGTGTGCAGTGATTGGAGCGGCTGGTGATGTGGGCGGTTGCTCTGTTCCCTTATCCAATCAGTGCACTCCGATTCCTGTGTTGTCAGTTTTCATTTAACAAAATGCATCTCCTCTTCAGGGGTTGGTTCAATGTGGGAAGTAGCATGGCAACTCCCAATAATACAACCAACTACCTTCTTATAAAGGGCAATGTATTAAGCAGAAAGACCCGAATGTAACTTCGATTGAGGTCATGAGAACCCATCGTAATGGGATTTAAACGACTCTCCCTAACAACATGCTGTGTGCAGAGCAAACAGAGGTAAAACCAATCACTGAGGATATTAAAAGGACATGACAACCACAATGCAAGTTGCTTTATATAAAATGACTTTTAGGGAATCATTAAAGTGTTAATGGCGATTGTTCATTAGGGAACCTCCCCATTGTCTACAATGGCCAATAACACAAATCACAGTCTACAGGTGGCCACACATGGCTGATCACCATGCTGAGAAACTACCACAGATGCTTTTACTGTGATCTTCCTGTGTATGGGGACCTGACCAACTGATCACCGTGGATGTGTAGATTTCATATACCGGTAAGCTGAAATCCTGCACAATCTGTTTCTGTTTCCTCCAGTTAGTAACGGTCTGTAATGGATCACAGCCAATGACTGAATGCGAATCCCCTAGCTGCCTCTTCTGAGCATGCTCAAGCTCAGAACCAGGTCATTAAATTGCTCAGTTCCCAACAGGCATCCAGAAGCATAGCAGGCACACAGTAATCATTACAGAGGACAAAGTAGGATATACCAACACATTTCTTTCTATAAGATGTCATTACGAGGGTGGAGCTGTCCTATTAAAGGAAAAATATACTGAAAAATTTAATTTTAAAAAATGAAAACTTTCTGGGGCAGAGGTTGGATTGATTACTCCTACTTCCCAATAGTTTCTTTGAGGATCTGTAGCATAAACAGTTTTCATCTGCCAGGTCGTTGCCTTCCTGTATTAAAGATAGTGCTGAAGCACTTGGGAAGCCTGGCAGAAGCATTTTAATTCATGCTGCTGCTCCTTGTAGAAATGACATTATCTGTCTATGCCCTATAGTTATTCTTTAACTCAGACACACACAGATATGTCAGTGAACAATATCTATCATTTACAAACAATACTGGGTGCCTGAGTTTCCCACATCCCAGAGTCGGGACCCCCAAACTCCTCTTCCAAACGGAACATTATTATGTGAATTAAAAATAGATTTCTATTACTTCAAACTACCAGCCAACCACTCTACACACTCCCATAACTGTGTGCAGTAGGGGGCGCTCTCCTTTTGAAGACGTCACTACACGGCAGGGACAGGAACCCGCAAAAATGGGGGAGGGGTCAAATTATTTTGGTTGGAAAAAAAAAAAGTCAACAGCAGAAAACAAAGATTCAGATTTTTTTGGATTAGGGATTAAAAGAGTTTATAAGAAAAGATCAGTTTTGTATTTTTGTGATCATTTAAACAATTCTATCCACGAATGGGTTAAAAGCAAAACTACAGCCTGACAAAGAATACAACTAGAAACAATGTAACTCATGCATGAGGTGTCACAATCGCCTTATGACTATTAAAATCAATGGTAAAATTCCCCTGTTTACACCAACTCCGTGTCCAGAGAAGGTTTTAGGGAGGGGATAAGGAAAACGATTATCCTGAACAAGAACACACATTTCCCAGGTGAAACCTGCAAACAGAACATTTAAAGATGGCGGCTCCCAGTGTACATGAGAGCCATGGATATTTCCTGTTAAAGGGCTGCAGTACATTAAGCATTAGTTATCCATTAAATCATTTCTAGCCCAATTCTTTATCAAGCTGGAGACGCCCTTTAAACCCTTTTCCGTGTTATTATATTTCGTAAGAGAAATGCGTTGAAGTTCTGTGTCATTAAACTAAACGCACCACCTGATGATTCCCAGTGGATTCTGGGAATTTTTCTACGTTTTTATCTTCACCCCTGAATACTACTCCTATCCCTCCACTACATCCCAGGCCTTCCAGTATTGTCCGTCCATTCCTTTATTTGGCCCTGTAACCCCCATTACTTGTACCCTTTAGATTATGGCCCCTCCGTCGCCCTAATACTGGTCCATTGATACAGTCTCTCCCTTTAACACTGTGTCCGCCCTGACCCTATCCTTCTAGTTAGCGCTAATACTGACCCAGTAGCACTGGACTTCCTAACCATTACCCATAATACTGCTCCAATCCTTATCTACGACCAGCCCCTCGCCTGCCCTTTAACCGACCACCCGTCTCGTTCATTACTGGAATAAACCTTTGCTAAATTATATATTTTTTTAAAAATCATCATTAAAGAAAACTAAAATCCATAGCGACACCCAATACGGCCTCCCAAACACTGCATTAGCCCTTCCGCATAAGGCCGGCCAGTGTTGGGCTTCTGTATAGTGTGCCAGTCTGTGTGTACTGATAAATTCTACTCTAATCTATTAAAACCTTCCCATGCCTCTAGTAGAATGGAACACTTAACACATCCCCCCCCCACGCGTTCACATGGAACCTCATCTATCCCTTTAAGAGACCAGTCAACCATCCCCCACCTCATGCCCTGCAGCAGGTCCATCTTACAGTCTGCAAAATATTTAAAGAGCAAGTGAAATGTCCAATCAGTACGGGGCCCCATAATGGTTAATAATCGGCCCCGTGTGATCTCGCAGTTCGGTGTTGGGTTATTTGGGGAGGGGCCCGACACGCCGTGTTTTTCTTCGCCCATTTTACCATCCTTCTTCTAACATCAGGTTAGGAGGTTATAAAGTGGGTGGCATCGCCCCAATGAATTCTCTCATCACAATACATAGATGTGTCCAGGGGATGCACAGGTCCTGTACATGGCCAGAAACAAGGGGGGTCAGAGGAACTGATCCCCCTCCAGGAACGCCAGTCACCATGGCTGCGAGGGCACCATGCCCGGAACTCCACCACTCGGCAGAACAGACGTCACGGAAGCTGTTGGATCGGCAAGAGGGCAAACCTGGCACGTCCCTGAAATAAAAAAACAGAGGTCGGTAAGGTCACAGAAAGCATCATTGGGCAACATGGGCAAAACACGGATGTCGGGCTCTGGGAACAGGTTCAAGACAGAGGACAAGGAAAGAGAACAGATTAAAGGGCAAGTGAAAGCGACATTCTAGACCAGACGTCCCTCACGTAAAGGAACAAATCCCAAAACCTAGCAATGTCCTCAGCAGCCTCTACCAGCCCAAGCAGTTAAAGGGGAAGAGAAGATAGTAGCTAATCGCTTGCCTTAGCACCGGTCACCGCAGTGAGGGCCCATCAGGGAGCACGTCGGGGCCGGCATGGCGTGTGTAAGCATGTGACCGCTCAGCTGTGCCAGGGTTTTGCAGTGTACGCTGCACAACTTGCAGAGGAAGCTGTCTGCCGGCGGACACACCAGGCCGTGGTGCTTCACCGAATGGACACGCAGGTACGCGGCTGTGGCAAAACCTGCACGGGGAGAAGCACATGCTACTTTAAGGCCAAGGTGGACGTCACTTCACCTTTAACAGCAGGTGTCCCCATTAAACATTTCCTCCCAATTTATCCCCGAGGAGCCTCTAATTCCAACCAAAAGGTCTTACACGGTGATGTCCACTAGGGGGCGTTTAAACTGGCGACATAAAACTCCCATGATGCTCACACTGGAGAGGGTGCTGGGATCTGTAGTTCAGCCCAATATTACAAGGTCTCCATCTCCCCCCTGGATAGTCCAGACCCTCCAATGACCAATATTGACATCGTCACTGGTTCTACACCAGGTCCTCGTGGGAAAAGTTTTTTATTCATTTCTAAAAAAAAAACCTTTGCTGCTTTTCTAGTGCAAAATATCCTGACCACAAGGGGGAACCCTCCTCTCTGTCCTCCCCCCTTACAGTTCAATGTCTCGCACCCCCGTCCCATGGTAGGTCTTGGCAGTGAGGAGTGTGGCTGGACATTGGGACGTTGGTTAGCAGTCCTTTCAGCAGGGTCTTACCTTTATTACAAAGCTCACACACGTGATTTGGGCCTTGATTATGAACCTTCATGTGATCCGTAATGTAGGCGGGGCTCAGCAACTTTCCACACACGTGACACGGAACCTTCTCTTCGTGTCGCACCATGTGGGCCCTCAGACGGTCCTTGGTGGCAAAGGCAGCCTCGCAGGTCTGCAACGGTTAAAAAGAGAAGATTCAGGAGTTTAAAGGAAAACTAAAGCTAGAAAAGGACCTTGAAGGAATTCTATAATTACTGACCGGATCGGGAGAAATGAATTCTCCTTAACCCAGTGGGTCACTGACCCACATACAGGCTGGCACATGCTCACTAGGAAGGAGGGCTGTGACCTGGAGGTTTCCCCCCCACACGTGATCAGTTCTCAGGATTATAGAATCCATTCAGGATCAGTTCCGTGTACAAGACATACGGCAGATCGGAAAGGACATTTACCGGACATTTAAAGGGACGTTCTGTCGAGTGGACTTGTCTAACGTGGCTGTTCAGATGATCGGGTCTGAAACAGAATAAAGAGACAGTAAATCATGGAGAACGTGAATTAAAGGGATAATAACAGAATGGGGGTCAGTCGCTGCGCCCCCAGCCTCTCACCGAGAGAATCCTTTTCCACAGTGATTGCATATGTAGGGCTTGTGTACCGTCCCGTCGTGCGAACGCACGTGGTAGGTCATACGGTCTTTGCGCTTGAAACGTTGCTGGCACACGTGGCAAGAGTAGGGCTTTTCGTCCGAGTGGGACAGCTTGTGGCGGTTGAGATGGTACACGTCCCGGAAAGCCTTGCCGCACATCTCGCATGCGTGGTTTTTGCGAACCTTCTTCGCCGAAGGGGATGGACCGGGCAGCGTGAGGGTGGACGGGGAGGTGGGGACTTCTAGACCTTCAGGACCTGTTCCCAGAGCTCCCGTCACACCCAGAAGGCTTAGAGGCACCATGGCGGCTAGTTTCTCAGCAGACGGCGTCCGCTGGGGTTTGTTCCCGGTGTGAATGGCTTCGTGCCTCCTTAGGTTGTATCCGTTCTTAAACTCTTTGGAACATAAAGAGCAAATATAGGGGCCCCGGCTCTTGGACTTCTTAGGAAGCTCCATAATGGGGGACTGGGAAGTAATGGAGGTCACCGGGATGATTTGCTGTCCAACAGAAAGGCCGGGGACCACCTGTTTGAGGGCGGCAGTATCCACAGTGGAGGTTTGCTGGGAAATCAGGGTGGGCACCATTGTTTGGGGCTGTAACACTCCATCTTGAGAGGCGGTGACTGTGGCTAAGACGGGAAGAAGCTCCACTTGAAGGGCTTCAGCCGGGGGAGGAGGAGGAGTCTAAAAAAAAAAAAAAGAAATATTAATTTCCCTTCCACTAGGGGGCAGCCTAGTTCGCGTAGCTGGTATGAGAGATACGAGAGCGGTTATTGGTGAAATCACAAAGCACGTCGCAGTATAATTACCGAGCAAATAGAGCACTGGATGTGTTTGTCAATGGGGGAGGGAGATTCCATGTTTACATTAAAGGTCCCACTACACACGGCAGAACATACAGGATTCTTACAATAAGCTGTTGCAGTGCAATACACGTGTTTTATCGCACTACACGCGATACGTGCACACGTATTCGAATAACGGATCGGAGTGGATTACACATAGTGGGATCCCTCTAATAGCATTGGCCCTAAGATGGAAACACACATTAGCGATATAGGAGAAGGGCCCTTTATCGTTAGTGTGTAACGGCGAAACGACCGTTTCCGACAAATGTTTGCCGTCTCCCTATACCACAGTACTGGGAGCCAACCGCGATGTGCGAATACGAGCGGCCATCGTGACGGAATCGGTGGTTTAACCATTTCACACATTATTTACCGTGAATCTTTCATTAGGAATCACCAAGTAAAGTCTAGTCTGTGGTTTGGGGGCTGCGGACCCTCCTGTGAGATGTGCACTATGGGGGTTAGTTTAGAACTTTGCCATACAGGGGGATTCTTTAGAGAATACAGATTTGTAATGATTAACTGACCTGGGCCCACATAATGTTATATCCACAAGATCTTTGTGCAGATGGAAGTTGCCATACTATTAACACCAATAGAATCCATACCATATTTACCAATTCGTACCAAACCCCCACCATGACCCCCCTACCCACAAATCCTCTCAGTTCATAACCTTTCAGTTAATCCTGGGTCAATCTCCTATCTCGATAGTCTCCCTGTAGAATCGCACGGACCAGGTACAGTCGATCATCTATGTGAAATCCTGCCTAGCTTGCAAGGAATCCTGGGAGCCTGTGATGGTGCTGCCATGCTGGATTAATAGCAATAGAGAATCTCAGGTGTCAGGTAACCAGTTGATCTTGGTTCCCGGTAACCTACAAATCATACAATGTGACACTAGCTGAACAATTGGTGGGGGCAGATTTGGTAACTTTGACATGGTCTTGGGATTGGTACACACAGGCCAATCATTCCGCTCCATTGCCCGTTGAAATTTTAGGCTAAATTGCTTATTCAGAGTTATTAGACGCGGCGTTAATTCTCAGCCAATCCCGTGGTCTTAAAAGGACTGCAAGATCCCTGTGGTCACAATATTGTCAATACCTCTGTAACGGTCACCAGTCTGACTACCCGTCTGTTTACCTGCAGCCTGTGTGTACCAGTCAATACAAATGGCTGATTTCCAATATTCTACCCAGTGACATCAGTACGCACCATTATAATGGGATAATTTACAGGACATACAGATACACTGAACGTCCTCATGTACAGTAACGGATACAGAGGATACGGACAGTAATAACTATCATTGGGATGTGACATTTCACGCACACACTGTCCCCTGCAATACACACGTGTGTCCAATCCAACCGGACACACAAAGGCAGCACATACAGAATGCAGTCCCTGGCAGTCCTGGTGGGCATGTGCCACCCTCAGTCCAACATACAAGGGGTTAACGTCTCTCAGCAGGTGCCCCCCCCCCAACACACACACACACACACACACACACCAGATCACATCACAACCACAAGCGACGTCCCATCAACAGACACTGGAGACAAAGGAGAATTTCCAATGCAAAATGCTCAGAGGTCCAACAAATGTGCAAATGTGGCCTGTGTGTCAGCCCAGGGAGTCTGTGTGAGAGGGAAGATGGGAGGTGATTTAAACCCCGAGCTCCCTCTCCCTCCCTCCCCATACTCACTCCCAGGCAGGGGATGATGCTAATTCCAGAGCTGGGCTCCAACCCCCCCAGCACAGGGAGCCCCACACACACCCCAACACAAGGGCCCCACACACCACAAGGGCCCCCACCCCCCCAGCACAGGGAGCCCCACACACCACCCCCAACACAAGGGCCCCACACACCACAAGGGCCCCCCACCCCCAGCACAGGGAGCCCCACACCCCCCACATTACCTGGAATATAAAACTGCTCCAATTGGCATCCATGGTGAGAGGGAATGTATCTATCTATCTATGTATCTGTATCTGTGCTACCCCCACCCTCCCTCTCTGTGGGTTCCTTTCTCTGTGCTGATCACTGCCCCCTAACGGCCGCTCCGCGATTTTCCTTCTCGGTTTAAAAGACAAAAAAAAAAAAAATTATGTTTAAAAAAAATATGCCCCGCCCCCCCGGGGCTGCAGTGGTGACGTCACCGCCTCCTCCTCCCCCGCCCCTCGCGCTCCGGGCTGATTGGACACAATGCGATACAATGTTGCGGTTTCCTTTCCGCTTCTCTCTACGTTCGATCTCCCTCCTCGCGCCCGGCGGGTTTGTTACAGGGTTTACGGTAACACGTGACCTTCCACCCGCCCCTCCCCCGCCGCAATGCAAATGGCCGCAGAGCGAGATGGGGGATAATGGACTGAACCATGTGACACGGGGGGGGGGTCGGTTCATTGACTCGCCCGCCGCCATTTTATTTCCTTACAATCAACTGAAATAAACACCCGGGGTGTTACCGAGTGACCCGCCCTATACAGGGTGATGGGGGTTTATATGGTTATTACTGTACAGAACCCGGACCGGGATCCCCCATCCTCCTTCCAAACCTCCCCGGGCCGCAGTCACAATGACCCCCTCCCCCACACACACAATGGTTCCGTCGGCCTTAAAGGAGCCGCGAGGCCTTTTTACCTGCCGACTTTTATTCAGCGTTAAAGGGATGGGGAGTCCAGACAATGGCGAAGCTTTAGTCACTGACTACAACTCCCAGCATCCTCCATCAGCCTCTAACTGCACTGATCTAACAGGGAATCACTGGGCCCCCAGTAAAACTATGATGGGGCCCCACAGTGGGTTTCTGGAAGGTTATAACTGTCATAGGAACAATGGGGCCCCTTGGCTCCCAGGTAGTTACGCCCCCGCCCATTCATTGCCATAGACCAGCAAGAAACTCCTGGGCCAACCTGCTGCCCTCTCCAGATGTTTGTAAACTACAACTCCCAGCATTCTCAGTCTGCCACCTGGAACGTTGCATGTTCCGAAGGGTTAAACGCGCCTGTCTAGCGGTTTCAAGCGATTGTGTGGTCCATAGGGGGCGCGTGATAGGTCGGGATTGTTTGGGGTGGCTGATCACATGACCCTCAATAAATCACTGCCGACCGAGTCACCAAAAAATCTGTTGACCTATTTCCAACATTAGACATTTCTCTATATCCGCTACCTAGTACAATATCATCCACTGTAATAATATATATATCTGCTACCTAGTACAATATCATCCACTGTAATAATATATAATATCCGTACCTCAGTACAATATCATCCACTGTAAAAATATAAATCCGCTACCAGTACAATATCATCCACTGTAATAATATATATATCCACTACCTAGTACAATATCATCCACTGTAATAATTATATATCCCTACCTAGTACAAATATCATCCACTGTAATAATATATATATCCCTACCTAGTCAATATCATCCACTGTAATAATATATATATCCGCTACCTAGTACAATATCATCCACTGTAATAATATATATATATCCACTACCTAGTACAATATCATCCACTGTAATAATATATATATCCACTACCTAGTACAATATCATCCACTGTAAATATATATATATATCCACTACCTAGTACAATATCATCCACTGAATAATATATTATACCGCTAACTAGTACAATATCATCCACTGTAATAATATATATATCCGCTACCTAGTACAATATCATCCACTGTAATAATATATAATCAACCTAGTACACATATCATCCACTGTAATAATATATATCCTACCTGTACATATCATCCACTGTAATAATATATATATCCTACCTAGTACAATATCATCCACTGTAATAATAATATATCCGCTACCTAGTCATATCATCCACTGTAATTAAATATTATCCGCTACCTAGTACAATATCATCCACTGTAATAAATATATATCCCTACCTAGTACAATATCATCCACTGTAATAATATATATATCCACTACCTAGTACAATATCATCCAGGTAATAATATATATATCCCTACCTAGTACAATATCATCACTGTAATAATATATATATACACTACCTAGTAACAATATCATCCACTGTAATAATATATATATCCACTACCTAGTACAATATCATCCACTGTTAATAATATATATATCCGCTTACCTAGTACAATATCATCCACTGTAAAATATATATCACTACCTAGTACAATATCATCCACTGTAATAAATATATATCCATACCTAGTACAATATCTCCACTGTATAATATATATATCCACTACCTAGTACATATCATCACTGTAATAATATATATTCCACTACTAGTACAATATCATCCACTGATAATATATATATCCCTACCTAGTACAATACATCACTGTAATAATAGATATATCCACTACCTAGTACAATATCATCCACTGTAATAATATATATATCCAACTACCTAGTACAATATCATCCACTGTAATAATATATATATCCACTACCTAGTACAATATCATCCACTGTAATAATATATATTCCACTACCTAGTACAATATCATCCACTGTATAATATATATATCACTACCTAGTACAATATCATCCACTGTATAATATATATATCCGCTACCTAGTACAATATCATCCACTGTAATAATATATATATCCACTACCTAGTACAATATCATCCACTGTATAATATAATATCCGCTACCTAGTACAATATCATCCACTGTAATAATATATATAATCCACTACCTAGTACAATATCATCCACTGTAAATAATATATATCCGCTACCTAGTACAATATCATCCACTGTAATAATATATATATCCGCTACCTCATAGTACAATATCATCCACTGTAATAATATATATATCCGCTACCTAGTACAATATCATACTGAATAATATATATATCGCTACCTAGTACAATATCATCCACTGTAATAATATATATATCCGCTACCTAGTACAATATCATCCACTGTAATAATTATATATCCGCTACCTAGTACAATATCATCCACGTAATATATATATATATTCCGCTACCTAGTACAATATCATCCACGTAATAATATATATATCCGCTACCTAGTACAATATCATCCACTGTAATAATATATATATCCGTACCTAGTACATATCATCCTGTAATATATATATCCGCTACCTAGTACAAATAACCACTGAATATATATATATCCCTACCTCGTACATATATCATCCACTGTAATAATATATATATCCCTACCTAGTACAAATCATCCACGTAATAATATATATCCACTAACCTAGTACCATATCATCCACTGTAATAATATATATATCGACTACCTAGTACAATATCATCCACTGTAATAAATTATATCCGCTACCTAGTACAATATCATCCCTGTAATAATATATATATCCACTACCTAGTACATATCATCCACTGTAATAATTATATATCCACTACCTAGTACAATATCATCCACGGAATAATATATATATCGCTACCTATAACAATATCATCCACTGTAATATATATAATCCTACCTAGTACAATATCCACTGTATAATAATATATCCCTACCTAGACAAATCATCCACTGTATAATATATATCACTACCTAGTACAATATCATCCATGTAATAACTATATATCCGCTACCTAGTACATATATCACTGTAATATATATATCCGCTACTAGTACAATATACCAGTATATATATATATCCGCTACTAGTACAATATCATCCACTGTAATAATATATATATCCGCTACCTAGTACAATATCATCCACTGTAATAATATATATATCCGCTAATAGCTACAATATCATCCACTGTAATATATATATATCCGCTACCTAGTACAATATCATCACTGTAATAATATATATATCCGCTACCTAGTACAATATCATCCACTGTAATAATATATATATCCGCATACCTAGTACAATCATCCACTGTAATAATATATATATCCCACCCTAGTACAATCATCCACTGTATAATATATATATCCGCTACATAGTACAATATCATCCACTGTAATAATATATATATCCGCTACCTAGTACAATATCATCCACGGTAATAATATATATATCCGCTAACCTAGTACAATATCATCCACTGTAATAAATTATATTCCTACCTAGTACAATATACCCACTGTAATAAAATTATATCCGCTACCTAGTCAATATCATCCACTGTAATAATATATATATCCGCTACCTAGTACAATATCATCACTGAATAAATATATATCCTAACCTAGTACAATATCATCCACTGTAATATAATATATCTATCCGCTACTAGGACAATATCTCCACTGTAATAATATATATATCCGCTACCGTACAATCACATCCACTGTAATAATATATATATCCTACCTAGTACAATATCATCCACTGTAATAAATATATATACCGTACCTAGTACAATATCATCCCACTGTAATAATATATATATCCGCTACCTATACAAATATCATACGATGTAATAAATAATATAATCCGCTACCTAGTACAAATCATCCACTGTAATAATATATATATCCGCTACCTAGTACAATATCATCCACTGTATTAATATATATATCCGCTACCTAGTACAATATCATCCACTGTAATAATATATATATCGCTACTGTACAATATATCACTGTAATAATTATATATCCCTACCTAGTACAATATCATCCACTGTAATAATATATATATCCGCTACCTAGTACAATATCATCCACTGTAATATATATATATCCTACCTAGTACAATATCATCATGTAAATATATATATCCGCTACCTAGTACAATATATCCACTGTAATAATAATATATCCGCTACCTAGTACAATATCATCACTGTAATAATATATATATCCGCTACCTAGTACAATATCATCCACTGTAATAATATATATATCCGCTACTAGTACAATATCATCCACTGTAATAATATATAATCCGCTACCTAGTACAATTATCATCCACTGTTATAATATATATATCCACACTAGTACAATATCATCCCCTGTAATAATATATATATCCGCTACCTAGTACAATATCATCCACTGTAATAATATATATATCCGCTACCTAGTACAATACATCAAATGTAATAATATATATATTCGCTACCTAGTACAATATCATCCACTGTAATAATAATATATCCGTACCTAGTACAATATCATCCACTGTAATAATATATATATCCGCTACCTAGTACCAAATCATCCACTGTAATAATATATATATCCGCTTACCTAGTACAATATCATCCACTGTAATAATAATATATATCGCTACCTAGTACATATCTCCATCGTAATAATATATATATCCGCTACCTAGTACAATCATCATCCCACTGTAATAATATATAATATCCGCTACCTAGTACAATATCCATCCACTGTAAATATATTATCCGTACCTAGTACAATATCATCCACGTAATAATATATAATCCGCAAACTAGACAATATCATCCACTTGTATAATTATAATATCGCTACCTGTACAATATCATCACTGTAATAATATATATATCCGCTACCTAGTACAATATCATCCACTGTAATAATATATATATCCGCACCTAGTACAATATCATCCACTGTAATAATATATACACGCTACCTAGTACAATATCATCCACTGTAATAATATATTATATCCGCTACCTAGTACAATATCATCCACTGTAATAATATAATATATCCGCTACCTAGTACAATATCAATCCAGCTGAATAATATATATATCCGCTACCTAGTACAATATCCACCACTGTAAATATATATATATCCGTACCTAGTACAATATCATCCACTTGTAATAATATATATCCGCTACATAGTACAATATCATCCACTGTAATAATATATATATCCGCTACCTAGTACAATATCATCCACTGTAATAATATATAATCCGTACCTAGTACAATATCATCCACTGTAAATATAATATATCCGCTACCTAGTACAATATCATCCACTGTAATAATATATATATCCGCTACCTAGTACAATATCATCCACTGTAAGAATATATATATCGTACATAGTACAATATCATCCACTGTAATAATATATATATCACGCTACCTAGTACAATATCATCCACTGTAATAATATAGATATCCGCTACCTAGTACAATATCATCCACTGTAATAATATATATATCCGCTACCTAGTACAATATATCCACTGTAAAATAATATATATCCGCTACCTAGTACAATATCATTCCACTGTAATAATATATATATCCGCTACCTAGTACAATATCATCCACTGTAAATAATAATATATACCGCATATCCCCTAGTACAATAATCATCCACGTAATAATATAATCCGCTACTAGTACAATATCATCCACTGTAATAATATATATACCAGCTACCTAGTACAATATCATCCACTGTAATAATATATATACCGCTACCTAGTACAATATCATCCACTGTAAAATATATATCCGCTACCTAGTACAATATCATCCACTGTAATAATATATATATCCGCTACCTAGTACAATATCATCCACTGTAATAATATATATATCCGCTACCTAGTACAATATCATCCACTGTAATAATATATATATCCGCTACCTAGTACAATATCATCCACTGTAATAATATATATATCCACTACCTAGTACAATATCATCCACTGTAATAATATATATATCCGCTACCTAGTACAATATCATCCACTGTAATAATATATATATCACTCTAGTTCACTATAAATCCCACTGTAATAATATATATATCCCGTACCTAGTACAATATATCACTGGTAATAATATATATACCGTACCTAGTACAATATCATCCACTGTAATAAATATATATATCCGCTACACTAGTACAATATCATCCACTGTAATAATATTATATCCAGCTACCTAGTACAATATCATCCACTGTAATAATATATATATCCGCTACCTAGTACAACTCCATCCACTGTAATAATATATATATCCGCTACCTAGTACAATATCATCCACTGTAATAATAATATATACCGCTACCTAGTACAATATCATCCACTGTAATAATATATATATATCCGCTACCTAGTACAATATCATCCACTGTAATAATATATATATCCGCTACCTAGTACAATATCATCCACTGTAATAATATATATATCCGCTACCTAGTACAATATCATCCACTGTAATAATATATATATCCGCTACCTAGTACAAATATCCACTGTAATAATATATATATCGCTACTAGTACAATATCATCCACTGTAATAATATATATATCCGCTACCTAGTACAATATCATCACTGTAATAATATATATATCCGCTACCTTTAGATCACAAATCATCCACTGTAATAATAATAGATCCGCTACCTAGTACAATATCATCACTGTAATAATATATATATCCGACTACCTAGTACAATATCATCACTGTAATAATATATATCCGCTACCTAGTACAATATCATCCACTGTAATAATATATATATCCGCTACCTAGTACAATATCATCCACTGTAATAATATATATATCCACTACCTAGTACAATATCATCCACTGTAATAATATATATATCCACTACCTAGTACAATATCATCCACTGTAATAATATATATTCCGCTACCTAGTACAATATCATCCACTGTAATAATATATATATCCGCTACTAGTACAATATCATCCACTGTAATAATAATTGATATCCGCTAACTAGTAAAATCATCCAATGTAATATAGATATATCCGCTACCTAGTACAATATCATCCACTGTAATAATATATATATCCGCTACCTCGTACAATATCATCCACTGTAATAAATATATATATCCGATACCTAGTACAATATCATCACTGTAATAATATATATATCCGCTACCTAGTACAATATCATCCACTGTAATAATATATATATCCGCTACCTAGTACAATATCATAATACGAAGGGTAATAATACGAAGGGTAATTATACGAAGGGTAATTATACGAAGGGTAATAATACGAAGGGTAATAATACGAAGGGTATATATAAGAGGAATATTCACAGTTAATATATAGCCCCAGGGCCTGATGAAATACATCCTCGGAACTCAAGGCTGGGTACGCGTGGAGGGAATTTTTGCCGACCATTAGCCACTAGCCAGCGGTTGGCCAAGACGAATCACTGTTGGTTGTGGCAAAAGTCGCTTTCACCAATCATGTGATCCATATTAGACCGCACAATCGGCAGTGATTAAGGCAGTGGGTTGGCGTAATTTGAAGCACAGCGTTACTGAAACGCTCCTCTGGTAGGCTCCGCCCTCTCCTCCCGTCGACGACGAGGCAAATAGGAAGGCACGCTCTGCAATGAGCATGCCTTCCTATTGGCCTCATCGCGCAAGGAGATGAGGGGGCGGAGCCTACCAGAGCAGCGTTGCACTAAGACTGTGCTTCAAGTACGCCAACCCAGGGGTGAGGACCTAGCGGTTCAGGTCCTCACCCTGGGTAAAAAGGTACTGAACTAAGAAGAGGAGCAAAGGGAAGGTGAGATATGGTCTTAAATGCTCATTGGTCTATACAAATGGCCCATGTCTCCCTACGTGTAGTGGCCAATCTTCTGCCATACTGTGTAGATGGCCAATCTGCGGTGCCATACTGTGTAGCTGGCCCAATCTGTCTGGCATACTGTGTCGTGGCCAATCTGTCGGTGCCATACTGGTGGCTGGCCATCTGTCTGCTGCCAACGTGTAGCTGGCCAATCTGTCTGGGCCATACTGTGTCGTGGCCAATCTGTCGGTGTGCCATATGGTCTGGCCAATCTGTCGTGCCATACTGTGTAGCTGGCAATCTGTCTGTGCCATACGTGTAATGGCCAATCTGTCGGTGCCATACTGTGTCGTTGGCCAATCTGTCGTGCCACGGTGCCAACTGTGTAGTGGCCATCTGTCAGTGACATATGGTGCTGGCCAATCTGTCGTGCCATAGTGTAGCTGGCCAATCGTCGGGTGCATTACTGTTGTAGTGGCCATCGTGTCGGTGTGCCATACTGCTGTAGCTGGGCCAATCTGTCGTGCCCATACTGTGTTCTGGCCATCTGTCGTGCCATACTGTGTGCTGGCCAATCTGTCGGTGGTGCCATTACTGTGTCGTTGGCCAATCTGTCTGGTGCCATACTGTGTAGGGGCCAATCTGTCTGTGGCCATATGTGTGCTGGCCAATCTGTCGGTGCCATACTGTATAGTCTGGCCAATCTGTCGGGTGCATACTGTGTAGCTGGCCAATCTGTCAGTGCCATACTGTGTAACTGGCCAATCTGTCGGTGCCATACTGGTAGCTGGCCAATCTGTCGGTTGCCATAAGTGTGTTAGCTGGCCAATCTGTCGGTGCCATACTGTGTGTGGCCAATCTGTCGGTGCCATACTGTGTCGTTGGCCAATCTGTCGGTGCCATACTGTGTAGCTGGCCAATCTGTCGGTGCCATACTGTGTAGCTGGCCAATCTGTCGGTGCCATACTGTGTTGTTTGGCCAATCTGTCGGTGACCATTAATGTGTAGTCTGGCCAATCTGTTCAGTGCCATACTGTGTTAGTGGCAATCGTCGGTGCCATAAGTGTAGCTGGCCAATCTGGTCAGTTGCCATACTGTGTAGCTGGCCAATCTGTGTCGGTTTGTGGTGCCATACTGTGTAGAGGCCAATCTGTCTGTGCCATACTGTGTAGCTGGCCAATCTGTCGGTGCCATACTGTGTCGCTGGCCAATCTGTCGGTGCCAACTGTGTGCTGGCCAATCTGTCGTGCCATACTGTGATCGTGCTGGCCACTGTCGGTGCCATACTGTGTAGTCTGGCCAATCTGTGTGCCATACTGTGTAGCTGGCCAATCTGTCGGGGCCATTACTGTGTCGCTGGCCAATCTGTCGGTGCCATACTGTGTAGCTGGCCAATCTGTCGGTGCCATACTGTGTAGCTGGCCAATCTGTCGGTGCCATACTGTGTAGCTGGCCAATCTGTCTGTGCCATACTGTGTAGCTGGCCAATCTGTCGGTTGCCATATGTCTGTAGTGGCCAACTGTCTGTGCCCTACTGTGTAGCTGGCAATCTGTCGGTGCCCTACTGTGTAGCTGGCCAATCTGCGGTTGCCATACTGTGTAGCTGGCAATATGTCGGTTGCCCTAACTGTGTATGCTGGCCAATCTGTCGGTGCCATAATGTGTAGCTGGCCAATGTGCAGGGCCATACTGTTGTAGTGGGCCAATCTGTCGGTGCCAATACTGTGTTGAGCTGGGGCCAATCTGTCGGTGCCATACTGTGTGTTTGGCCAATCTGTCGGTTGCATACTGTGTTAGTGGCCAATCTGTCAGTGCCATACTGTGCAGTGGCCAATCTGTCGGTGCCATACTGTGTAGTTAGCTGGCCAATCTGTCGGTTTTTGCCATACATGTGGTAGCTGGCCAATCTGTCGGTGCCATACTGTGTAGCTGGCAATCTCTGTGGCCATACTGTGTAGCTGGCCAATTCGGCGGCCATACGTGTGTCATGGCCAATCTGTCGGTGCCATACTGTGTCTGGCCAATCTGTCGGTTGCCATACTGTTGTCGGTGGCCAATCTGTCGGTTGCCATACGGTGTGCGGCCAATCTGTCTGTGACCATTGCCAATGTGTGCTGGACCAATCTGTCGGTGCCATACTGTGTCGTGGCCAATTGTCGGTGCCATTACGTGTAGCTGGTTCTGTGGTAGCCATTACTGTTGGTGGTGCTGGCCATATGTCGCTGCCATACTGTGTAGCTGGCCAATTGTCGGTGCCTTACTGTGTAGTGGCCAATCGTTGTGCCATACTGTGTAGCTGGCCATCTGTCGGTGCCATTACTGTGTAGCTGGCCAATCTGGTCGGTGCCATACTGTGTGTTTGGCCAATCTGTCGGGTGCCATACTGTGTTCGTGGCCAATCTGTCGGTGCCATCCTGTGTTGCTGGCCAATTGTCTGGTGCATACTGTGTCGCTGGCCAACTGTCGGTGCCATACTGTGTCGTTGGCCATCTGTCGGCCATACTGTGTAAGCTGGCCCAATCTGTCGGTGCCATACGTGTGTTGATTTGGCCAATTGTCGGTGCCATACTGTGGTCGTGGCCAATCTGTCGGTGCCATACTGTGGGCGTATGGCCAATCTGTCGGTGCCATACTGTCGTTGGCCAATCTGTCGGTGCCATACTGTGTAGCTGGCCAATCTGTCTGTGCCATACTGTGTAGCTGGCCAATCTGTCGGTGCCATACTGTGTCGTTGGCCAATCTGTCGGTGCCATACTGTGTAGCTGGCCAATCTGTGCTGCCATAGTCGTAGCTGGCCAAATTCGTCGGTGCCATACTGTGTAGCTGGCCAATCTGTCGTGCCATACTGTGTAGTTGGCCAATCTGTCTTGTGCCCATACTGTGTAGCTGGCCAATCTGTCTGGTGCCATACTGTGTAGCTGGCCAATCTGTCGGTGCAATACTGTGTAGCTGGCCAATCTGTCGGTGCCATACTGTGTTGTTTGGCCAATCTGTCGGTGCCATACTGTGTCGCTGGCCAATCTGTCGGTTTGCCATTACTGTGGCTGGCCAATCTGTTGGTGCATACTGTGGTAGCTGGCCATCTGTCGGTTGCAATACTGTGTAGTTGGCCAATCTGTCTGTGCCCATACTGTGTAGCTGGCCAATCTGTCGGTGTTGCCATTTCTGTTGTAGCGGGCAATCTGTCGGTTGCCATACTGTGTATCTGGCCAATCTGGCCGGTTGCCAATACTGGTAGTTGGCCAATCTGTCTGTGCCAATACATGTAGATGGCCAATCTGTCGGTGCACTACGTGTCCGTTGGCCAATCTGCGGTGCCATACATGTGTATGGCCAATCTGCGGTGCCATACTGTGTCGCTGGCCAATCTGTCGGTTGCCATACTGTGTCGCTGGCCCAATCTGTCGGTTTTGCCAACTGTGTCGTTGGCCAATCTGTCGGTTTGCCATACGTGTAGTGGCCTGTCTGTGATTACTGATTGGTAGCTTTGGCCAATCGCGGTGCCATTACTGTGTGTTGGCCCAATCTGTGGTTGCCATACTGTGTAGCTGGCCAATTCTGTCGGTGCCCATACTGTGTAGTGGCCAATCTGTCGGTTGTTGCCATTTACTGTCTGTGATAGCTGGCCAATCTGTCGGTGCCATACTGTGTGGGCCAATCTGTCGGGCCATACTGGCTGGCAATCTGTCGGTGCCATACTGTGTAGCTGGCCAATCTGTCGGTGCCATACTGTGTAGCTGGCCAAATCTGTCGGTGTTGCAATACGGTAGTGGCCAATCTGTCGGTGCCATACTGTGTCGCTGGCCAATCTGTCGGTGCCATACTGTGTCGTTGGCCAATCTGTCGGTGCCATTACAAACTTACTACATACACAACGTTGTCCAGGCCACAACCAGACACAAAGTGGATGGTATTGGAAAAGGTGGAAAGACAAAAGAGACAGTTATATAAGGAGTAACACTGGACACAATCAAACCTATAAGGCCCAATGTAATATCAGCTGTTTTCTATAACAACATAACTTATGTTGATTTAATTTTCCTTTTTTTGGTGTAAATATTGAAAAGTGTCTAAAGTCTAAATTACATGTTTGTAAAGCCGGCTCCTTCATAAACTAAATCTGGGTACACACCATCCAATAATTCCGCCCGATCAACTGAAATGTCAACCAAATTATTGGATGCTTCCTTCGTTCAGCCCTGACCGACCACTCGTTCGGACGAACAGACGCGTTTGAAAACCATGGCCAATCGCGCAGTCCTCTATGCGTTCCGCATGCTCTGTCGCAGCTACTTTTGCCTGGCCGACCAGTTGGTTAGGAGGAAGAAATCTCAAGATGTGTATCCAGCTTAAAGGGAATGTCCACCCCTTAGAAAAACTTTTATGATTAGCAGGACCCCTTAAAACGTCATTTCTGAATCGGTTAATATTAAATATGCTCCCACACAGAGACCTCATACTAACTTCATGATCCACCGCCGCTCCGTTCTTTTTCCGTTCCCAAGCAGCAGTGGAGGCTTGTCCGGGAATGGCAATCAGCCATTGGCTGTGATGTCACTTTCATGGCCATGACGGACTGCCTTAGAGCCACGGAGGTGAATCGATGAGCTGGTAAGTAGGAGATCTCTGTCCGGGAGCACATTTAATAATATTAACCAATTTGGATATTACGTTTTAAGGGGTCTTGCTTATCATATTAAACGTTTTTTTTTTTTTAAAGCTTTATACACACGTGCGATTTTAAAGATGCCAGGAACTTGATCCCATTCTGCTTTCAGGGTTTCCTGTCTCCATATTGTCTCTTGTCCAGTTCAGCTCACTCCTATTTACCATGTATTACCCCTCCGTGTAAAAACAATGAGCTACAGCCAATCTTTTTCCCCCTGTGATTGTCATACTGCAGCTCCTTGAATTAAATCATCATTCATTCAGGCCATGCACATTATTTAGTATAAGGCAACGTAACAATTCAGAAGATTTAAGGCAATAAAATTCCAAGACCGCTTAATGCTGATACACACGTGATTCTGAGGGCTGACCCACCACGCATGTGTATGTACAGCCGTTCCGGGCAACAATTGTGCCAGCTGAAAACAGACGCTTGGTCATCCTAAACCCCCACGCGATTGCTCAGGTGTATGAACCTATGGTAAGGTATTGGAGGTTGAACAAACATAGGTCCATCCAGTCCAACCTACCCAGCAATATCCTCATTTCCTGCCTAACTGTTGGTCCAGAGGAAGGCAAAAAACCCCACCAAATTTATGAAGGGGAAAAAATTCCTTCCTGACTCCAAGTGGCAATGGGAAATTTCCCTGGATCAAGCTTACTTTATGTTCAATCCCAGTAAAATTGTAACATTCCTGTTTGTAGAAACTCATCCAGCTTTTATTAAACTGACCAATGAAACTGCCATAACAACAACTCCACTGGAAGACAGTTCCATAGCTTTAACATCTCACAGTGACAAACCCTTTCCCAACTCTAACTTTATGTATCAATCAGTAATTGTAACCTTCCTTGTTTGTAGAAAAATCATCCAGCTTTTTATTAAACTGACCAATGAACCCTGCCAATCAACGTCCACTGGAAGACAGTTCCATAGCTTTACCGTTCTCACAGTGACAAACACCTTTCCCAACTTCTCTTATGTATCATACAGTAATCTGTAACATCCTTGTTTGTAGAAACTCATCCAGCTTTTTATATATGACCAATGAACCAACCTGCCATAACAACGTCCACGGAAGACAGTTCATAGCTTTACCGTTCTCACAGTGACAAACCCTTTCCCAACTCTACTTTATGTATCAATACCAGTAACTTGTAACATTCCTTGTTTGTTAGAAACTCATCCACTTTTATTTAAACTGACCAAGAACCTGCCATAACAAACCCCACTGGAAGACAGTTCCATAATTTACCGTTCTCACAGTGCAACCCTTCCCAACTCTAATTTATGGATCAATACCAGTAACTTGTAACATTCCTTGTTTGTAGAAACTCATCCAGCTTTTTATTAAACTGACCAATGAACCCTGCCATAAACAACGTCCACTGGAAGACAGTTCATAGCTTTACCCGTTCTCACAGTGACAAACCCTTTCCCAACTCTACTTATTATCATACCAGTAACTTGTAACATCCTTGTTTGTAGAAACTCATCCAGCTTTTATTAAACGACCAATGAACCTGCCATAACAACTCCACTGGAAGACAGTTCCATAGCTTTAACCGTTCTCACATGACAAACCCTTCCCAACTACTTTATGTATCAATCCAGTAAACTTGTACATATTGTTTGTAGAAACTCATCCAGCTTTTTTATAAACTGACCAATGAAACATGCATAACAACGTCCACTGGAAGACAGTTCCATAGCTTTACCGTTCTCACAGTGACAAAAACCCTTTCCCAACTCTACTTTATGTATCATACCAGTAACTTGTAACATTCCTTGTGTGTAGAAACTCATCCAGCTTTTTATTAAACTGACCAATGAACTGCCATAACAACGCCACTGGAAGACAGATCATAGCTTTTACCGTTCTCACAGTGACAAACCCTTTCCAACTCTACTTTATGTAGATCAATACCAGTAACTTGTAATCATCTCTTGTTTGTTAGAAACCCATCCAGCTTTTTATTAACTGACAATGAACCTGCCATAACAGTCCATCCTGGAAGAACATTCATAGCTTTTACCGTTCTCACAGTGACAAAACCATTTCACAACTCTACTTAATGTATCAATACCAGTAACTTGTAACATTCCTTGTTTGCAGAAACTCATCCAGCTTTTTATTAAACTGACCAATGAACCTGCCATAACAACGTCCACTGGAAGACAGTTCCATAGCTTTACCGTTCTCACAGTGACAAACCTTTTCCCAACGTCAACTTAATGTATCAATCCGCATAACTTGTAACATTCCTTGTTGTAGAAACCATCCAGCTTTTTATTAAACTGACCAATGAACCACTGCCATAACAACGTCCACTGAAGACATCCATAGCTTTAAACCGTTCTCTCTCACGGTGACAAACCCTTTCCCAACTCTACTTTATGTATCAATCCCAGTAACTGTAACATTCCTTGTTTGTAGAACTCATCCCAGCTTTTATATTAAACTGACCAATGAACCACCTGCCAACACGTCCCACTGTAGACCATTCGCCATAGCTTTACAACGTTCTCACAGTGACAAACCCTTTCCCACTCTACTTTATGTATCAAGTCCAGTAACTTGTAACACTTCCTTGTTTTGTAGAAACTCATCCACTTTTTATTAAACTGACCAATGAACCTGCCATAAATCAAACCATCCATGAGACATTTCCATACTTTAAAATATCCGTTCTCCACAGTGACAAAAAACCCTTTCCCAACTCTACTTTATATAGTATCAATACCAGTAACTTGTAACATTCCTTGTTTGTAGAAAACTCATCCAGCTTTTTATTAACTGACCAATGAACCTGCCATAAACACTGCCACTGGAAGACCAGTTCCACTAGCTTTACCGTTCTCACAGTGGACAAACCCTTTCCCAACTCTACTTATGTATATCAATACCAGTAACTTGTACCATTCCTTGTTTGTAGAAACTCATCCAGCTTTTTATTAAACTGACCAATGAACCTGCCATAAAACAACATCCACTGGAAGACGTTCCATAGCTTTCTAACCGTTCTCACAGTGACAAACCCTTTAACCCTCCCAACTCTACTTTATTATCAATCCGCAGTAACTTGAACATTCCTTGTTTGTAGAAACTCATCCGCTTTTTTATTAAACTGACCAATAACACTGCCATAACAACGTCCACTGGAAGACAGTTCCCATAGCTTTATTACCAACCGTTCTCACCGTGACAAAACACCCTTTCCCAACTCTACTTTATGTAGCAATCGTTAACTTGTAACCATTCCTTGTTTGTAGAAACTCATCCTCGCAGCTTTTTATTACACTGACCATGACCTGCCATAACAACCAGTCCACGTGGAAAGACTTCCATAGCTTTAAACCTGTTCTCACATGACAAACCCTTTCCAACTCTACTTTATGTATCAATACCAGTAACTTGTAACTTCCTTGTTTTGTTAGAAACTCATCCGCTTTTTATTAAACTGACCAAATGACCTTGCCATAACAATTCCTGGAAGACATTCAAACTAGCTTTATTAACCGTTCTCACAGTGCAAACCCTTTCCCAACTCTCTTTAATGGATGTATCAATACCAGTAACTTGTAACATTCCTTGTTTGTAGAAACCACCATCCAGCTTTTTATTAAACTGACCAATGAACCTTGCCATAACACGTCCACCTGGAAGACATTCCATAGCTTTACCGTTGCTCACAGTGGACAAACCCTTTTCTCGCCACTCTACTTATTATCCAATACAGGTACTGTAACATTCCTTTTTTGTAGTAAACTCATCCAGCTTTTTATAAACTGACCAATGAACCTGCATAACACGTCCACTGGAAGACAGTTCATAGCTTCCGTTTCTCACAGTGACAAACCCTTTCCCAACTCTACTTTATGTATCAATACCAGTACCATGTAAACATTCCTTGTTTGTAGAAACTCAATCCAGCTTTTTATTAAACTGACCAATGAACCTGCCATAACAACATCCACTGGAGACCGTTCCATAGCTTTACCATTCTCCACAGTGACAAACCCTTCCACTCTACTTTATGTATCAATCCCCAGTAACTTGTAAACATTCCTTGTTTGTAGACTCATCCAGCTTTTTATTAAACTGACCAATGAACCTTCCATAACCTACTAAACTACGTCCACTGGAAGACAGTTCCATAGCTTTACCGTTCTCCACAGTGACAACCCTTTCCCACTCTATTTTATGTATCAATCCCCGTAACCTTTTAACATTCTTGTTTGTAGAAACCATCCAGCTTTTTATTAAACTGACCAATGAACCTGCCATAAAACATCGTCCACTGGAAGACAGTTCCATAGCTTTATCTCGTTCTCACAGGTGACAAACAACCCTTTTCCCAACTCTACTTTATGTATCACCATACCAGTAACTTGTAACATTCCCCTTGTTTGTAGAAACTCATCCAGCTTTTATTAACTGACCAATGAACCTGCCATAACAACGTCCACTGGAAGACAGTTCCATAGCTTTAACCGTTCTCACAGGTGACAAACCCTTTCCCACCCACTCTACTTTTTTATGTATCATAGACCAGTACTTTAACATTCCTTGTTTGAAACTCATCCCAGCTTTTTTATAACTGACCAATGAACCTTCCATATATACAACGTCCACTGGAAGACAGTTCCATAGCTTTATAAAAACCGTTCCACTATCAGTGACAAACCCTTTCCCAACCTTCTAGCCTTATTATCAATACCCGTACTTGTAAACATTTCTCTGTTTGTAGAAGACCTCATCCAGCTTTTTATTAACTGAACCAATGAACCTGCCATACAACGTCCCATGGAAGCACAGGTCTCAGGCTTTATACCCGTTCTCCAGTGACAAAACCCTTTCACAACTCTACTGTTATGTAATCCATAACAGTAACTTGTAAATCATCCTCCTTGTTTGTCAACTCATCCAGCTTTTTATTAACTGACCAATGAACCTGCCATATAATACAAACGTCGCCTGGAAACAGTTCCATAGCTTTCGTCGCGTTCTCACCAGTGACAAAACCCCTTTTCCCAACCACTGTTAGATGTATCAATAATAACCAGTAACTTGTAACATTCCATTGTTGTTGTAGAAAACTCCATCCAGCTTTTTATTAAACTGACCAAATGAACCTGCCATGAACAACGTCCACTGGACGACATTTTTCATGCTTTCGTTGCTCCACCGGACAAACCTTTTCCCAACTTCACGTTATAGTCAATACCAGTAACTTGTAACATTCCTTTGTTTAGTAGACCATCCCAGCTTTTAATTAAACTGACCAATGAACCTGCCATAACAACGTCCACTGGAAACAGTTCCTTTTAAGATTAAATTTACCGGTCCAACAGTGACCCACACCTTTCCCAACTCTCTTTAATGTATCAATACGCAGTAACTTGTAAAACATTCCTTGTTGTGAAAACTCATCCAGCTTTTTATTAACTGCCAATGAACCCGCCCATAACACAGTCCCTGGAAGACGTCCATAGCTTTTTACGCGGGGGTTGGCTGCGGGGCAACAGTGGACGAAACCCGTTTCCCAACTCTACTTTATGTATCACAACCTACCAGTGAACTTGTAACATTCCTTGTTGGTAGAAACTCATCCGCTTTTTATTAAACACCATACCTGCATAACACAAACGTCCCTGGAAACTGTTCCATAAAAAGAACGGGTACTTTATAAAAACCGTTCTCACGTGCCAACTCCTTTCCCCAACTCTCGCTTTATGGATCAATCCCAGTAACTTTACATTCCTTGTTTGTATGAAACTCATCCAGCTTTTGTTAAACTGGACCAATGAGCCTGCCATAACAACTGTCCATGAGAAACAGTTCCATAGGCTGTTAACCGGTTCTCACAGTGACAAACCCTTTCCCAACTCTACTGTTATGTATCAAACCCAGTAACTTGTACAATTTTCCTTGTTGTATGAAACTCATCCATGCTTTTTTTAAACTGACCAATGAAACCCTCCATACAACGTCCCTTAAGACGTCCTACTTCCATTACTTTACCGTTCTCACACACGTGCCAAACCCTTTCCCCAACTCTACTTTATGTATCATACCAGTACTTGTAACATTCCTTGTTTGTAGCACTCACCGACCATCTTATAGTTTTAAAACTGACGCAATGACCTGCCATAACAACGTCCCGGAAGACCTTCCATAGACTTGACGTTCAATTAAACCTTCTCCACGGCATTACAAACTTCCACTATATGTATCATACCAGTACTTGTAACATTCCTTGTTTTGTAGAACTCGTCATCCACGCTTTTTATTAACTGACGCATGAACCTGCCATACAGACTAACGTCCCACGGAAGACGTTCCATAGCTCTTAACCGTTCTCACCTGAGAAACCCTTCCCAACTCTACTTTTGTATCAATACCAGTAACTTGTAACATTCCTTGTTTTGTAGACAACTCATCCCATCTTTTTATATAACTGACCAATGGAACCTGCCATAACAACTCACCTGGAAGATTCCATAGCTCTATAAAATTTACCTTCTCACAGTGACAAACCCTTTCCCAACTCTACTTTATGTATCATACATCCAGTAACTTGTAACCTTCCTTGTTTGTAGAATCATCCAGCTTTTTATTAAACTGACCAATGAACCTGCCATTAACACGTCCACGGGAGACAGTTCCATAGCTTTAACCGTTCTCACAGTGACAAACCCTTTCCCAACTTCGCTTTAATGTATCAATACCCAGTAACTTGTACATTCCTTGGTTTGTAGAAACTCATCCAGCTTTTTATTAACTGACCAATGAACCTCCATAACAACGTCCACTGGAAGACAGTTCCATAGCTTTACGTTCTCACAGTGACAAACCCTTTCCCAACTCTACTTATGTATCAATCCCAGTAACTTGTAACATTCCTTGTTTGTAAGAAACCAATCCGCTTTTTTTAAACATCTGACCAATGACCTAGCCATAACAACGAGTCCTTGGAAGACAGTTCCATACTTATACCGTTCTCACAGTGACAAACCCTTTCCCACTCTACTTTATGAATCAATACCAGTAAACTTGTAACATTCCTTGTTTGTAAGAAACTCATCCAGCTTTTTTTAAACTGACCAAATGAACCTGCCATAACAACGTCCACTGGAAACAGTTCCATAGCTTTATGCTCGTTCTCACAGGACAAAACCCTTTCCCAACTCTACTTTATGTATCAATACCAGTAACTTGTACACATTCCTTGTTTGTAGAAACTCATCCAGCTTTATTAAACTGACCAATGAACCTGCCATAACAACGTCCTGGAAGACAGTTCCATAGCTTTACATTACCGTTCTCGATGACAAACCCTTTCCCAACCTACTTTATGTATCAATACCAGAACTTGTAACATCTTGTTTGTAGAACTATCCAGCTTTTTTTAAACTTGAAAAAAACATCGATACATCAATATTACATCATCAATCAATCCATCGTCAACAAGGTATCACTATCTACCTACTACTAGTTCGCACCTTCTACAGTGAACAAACCTTTCCCAACTCTACTTTATGTATCAATACCAGTAACTTGTAACATTCCTTGTTTGTAGAAACCATCCAGCTTTTTATTAAACTGACCAATGAACCTGCCATAACAACACGCCACTGGAAGACAGTTCCATAGCTGTTAACCGTTCTCACAGTGACAAACCCTTTCCCAACTCTACTTTATGTATCAATCCGAGTAAACTTGTAACATCCTTGTTGTGTAGAAAATCATCCAGCTTTTTATTAACTGACCAATGAACCTCCATAAACACGTCCACTGGAAGACAGTTTCATAGCTTTACCGTTCTCACAGTGACAAAACCCTTTCCCAACTCTACTTATGTATCAATCCCAGTAACTTGTAACTCCTTGTTTGTAGAAACTCATCCAGCTTTTTATTAAAACTGACCAATGAACACTGCCATAACAATGTCCACTGGAAGACAGTTCCATAGCTTTACCGTCTTTCACAGTGACAAAACCCTTTCCCAACTTGAAGCCTAAACCTTTTTTCTTCACGTCTTAAGGGATGTCCCGTGTCCTCTGACATGTCGCTATTGGTGAATAATGCTTATTGTATTGCGCGTTAATGTATTTATACACAGTAATCATATCCCCACGCAAGCGCCTTTTCTCCAGCGTACAGACTTGTAACTTTTCCAGTCTCTCTTCATATTCAAGCTCCCCCAATCCCCTTATTAATTTAGTTGCCCTTCTCTGAACCATTTCCAAGATGTCCTTTTTGTACACAGGATTCCAAAATTGCACTGCATATTCCAAATGAGGCCTTACCAATGCTTTGTAAAGAGGGAGAATGACATTTTCCTCCCTTGAATCCATACCTCTTTATACAAGACAATATCCCTACATTACATACATGTCCCCATTTATGTACAGAATGTGAATTAGGTAATTGAAGGATTCTAGGTTTACATAAAAAATGGAGTTTATTTCCAATACAGGCTTTACACACAGAATCACAATTGAGATAATGGATCAATGTTAAAAGTTAGGTGCAGAGAACCTTGTGTAATGAGCAGATAAATGAATAAAATATAAATACACATAAACAAGTGGCACAGAATGTCTCACATCATCTAATAACAAGCGCTACTTGGCCCCTGTAACATCTCGTAAACCAGGACCCGCCCACATCGGGGCTCTCACTCTCTCACTATTTACAGCATAAAATAGGAACCAGAGTCTGTGTTCTCTCATTAATATAAAATGACGGACGGGGAGGTGAAATCCTACTGCAGGGGATAAAGATTCAACCAACCACCCCCTGGGCTGGTCACGTTTTGGTATTGCAATACAGAACGTGGAAGTTTGATGGCAGCGAGGGATGTAATAATAAAACATAGTCCAGGCAACCGGTATGATTCGGGCCTGTCTGCGGGGCTTCCGGAATCTTGCACCAGGTGGTTTCAGCTGGCAATGATACTCAGGATATTTGCCTGTAATCACAGAATAGACACAAAATTAGCAAGCTGTCAGGACAGATGTGGATCTCCAATCCTAATGAGAACAGCGGGAACACAAAAAGTAAAGACAACATTATCAGTAATAATTATAGCCCCACCCACCTATTCACTGGGTGCAAAGTGAGTCCCCATTGCTGTGCCCAGACTGCCCTTTTCAAGTGAAGAGTATCTGTTTATTAAGCAATGTGCCATTCACAAAAACAGATAACACCAACATTGTAGGCAGCATAGGGCATCAGATTTTAAATGATTTGGTCAAAGACTTCTTGTAAAGGAGCTTTCCAGTGTAAAAACACAACTTTCCCAATTAGAAGCCCAGTTTTAATCAACAATGTGCTTTAGCCTAGAGCTCTCCCTTTAATGTACTATAAATCTGTAGAGCACATCCCCTTCTTCCCAGGAAGAATGAGTTTTGATTACTCGATTTCTACTTTTCACCACTAGATGTCAACAGTACAAAATGTCTTAACACCCCTCCTAGAACATAGTGAATGGTGCTTACCTTTAGAAAGGATGACACTTGTTTGGCAGAAATTCCTATCGATGACAAGTCTTCTACCTACAGATGGATTGAGAAAGGGGAAAGTGACCAGTCTGTACACACAGTTAACTGCGCTAGTTCTTTTCTTGATTTCACATAGACTTATTGGCAGTCAGTCCTTACCATGGTAGGACCAAATCTCATTGGCTGTTGATACACTAGGCAGACAGACAGATTAGACTATAGACTGCATTTTACAAGCAACAGTTCTTAACTCGAGAATCCAATTTGGCCCATAAATTTTGTGATCTCAAGTTGATTGCAAAAAAGAACAGGCTAGGCGGTTCTTAGATAGTTTAGACATTTGTAGTGTTATACAGCTTCTAGTGTCAGTGACCAGTATTTGTGTAGCACTCAAAATATTTTCTACTTGAAAGTCCTTACCAGGGTAGGACCAAGTCTTATAGACTTCCTCTCATTGGCCATCAGTCCTTACCAGGGTAGGACCAAGTCTTATAGACTTCCTCTCATTGGCCATCAGTACTTACCAGGGTAGGACCAAGTCTTATAGACTTCCTCTCATTGGCCTCAGTCCTTACCAGGGTAGGACCAAGTCTTATAGACTTCCTCTCATTGGCCATCAGTCCTTACCAGGGTAGGACCAAGTCTTATAGACTTCCCCCCCCCCCATTGGACGCTAGTCAGTGCCACGGTAAGACCAAGGCTAGCCACACACAGATTAATTCAATCACTTTCAGGGGGAATAGTTTGGGCTGATTTGATCACCTTTCTATTCGATAAAAACGGCTTGTTGGTGTTGAGCAGTTTATCAAACTGAAGGCAATTGGGCCTATAGGATAAACTTTGTGTTTAAGGGGATATATTAAATTTCTATCAGATTGCACCCAATCATGAGGTTTATGGTCCTGGTGTTATGTAGGTACTGACCAAATCAATGAAGTCCTAAAGAGAGCCACTCATTGGCCGACGGGCAATAATACTATTAAGTATTTTGCAGTTGCGGTGAGCCGACCGTCCATCTCCTGCACTAGACTGATTGCCAACAGATGCCCAATGATCGGAAGTTGCCCATTTGCATTGAAAACCCAGCGTCCCCTCCACTTTGCAGGTCCAGTTGATACTCACTTTATTAAAGGGCCCGTTGACTTCCCTCCAGCCGATAATCAGCTTGGCCTTTTTCTCTCCGATCTTTTGCAGGGATTTGAGTTCCTTCATGGAGCCCCCATTGAGCAATTTCAGGATCCTCTCCCTCCCGCTCTCCATCAGATCGGTCCGCATGTTTACTTCCCACGTGGGCTCGTTCTCTTGGCCCCCACTGGTCACCTGCAGAGAGTTTCCATTGATCGTTATTACCGTGTACCTCGGCTTTACCAAACCACATTGGTTATTGCACATCACCATAGAGTCGCCAGCTATTTGCCCTTCCATTAGAAGGAATATGGCTGCTAATACCAGACAAATCAGTAACTGCAGCCTGACCCTTCTCTAAAAGGTCTTCAGTTGGAAACATGTGTAGGACAAAATGGCCGTCTAGTCTACCAACCGTGTAACTGAAATATTACCTAAAAAAGTGATTGGAGACCAGTTCCCCTTTAAGACTATTAGACTAGCCAGCAAACAAGGGGTGAGGTATCCCAGCATTAGCCAGGTAGCCCACCGTGCCATAGCCCCCAGTACTGGATGGAAATGTAATGGTCTTACACATCCTCAGGGACCCACCTGTTTTTTCCTTTGCTTCTTTTCGATGACCGTGATTCCCTCCTCCATTGTCTCCTGTACCCGACTGTTCACTAAGATAAAGCAGATTTAGATCCTGTTAAAGGGACAGGCCATGGTCGTCTGTGTAAAGGTTTAAGTGCAGGTGTCAACAGCCTATAAACCAGTAAGTTACTAACAATTCCTTCTAAAGAGGTTTAAGAGTCTCCGGGTTTTCCGTCTTCGCAGATACGTCCCCAAGATCCTTACCTTGCATCGGCAGGACACGGAGAACCTTCTTTGCTTTGGCCGTCGATGTGTTTCGACCTCGGAGAGGGGCCCTGAACGTGCTCTCGTTCACACTAGAGTCAGAGAGGTTGCAGTCCGAGCTGTTGGATCTATCTAGACGAGCCTCGGCCTCCATCGCTTTCTGTTCCAGTTCCTTCTGCTTCTCCTTTAGTTTCTGGAATGAAGACCGTGTGGAGAAATTGGCCTTTATTGATGGTCTACTAGAGAGAGCTGAATACAACAGACTGTTTAATATCCCCTGCTCACCTCTATTTCCACCTGGCTCTCTTCCCATTTCTTCAGCAGGGCGATGCGCTCCCTTTTGGGGGTGCTCAGCAGCAGACTCTCCTTCATCCCTTTCTCCGTTAGGATTTTATCTAGTTTCAGCAGCCTCTCTACCACGCCAGGATCCAGCGAAGCCAGTTTGAGCTTTCTCCTGTGGGATTCCATAAAACCAGATTAAAACGGTCCAGACCCATTAAAACCTTCCCCTAGAGAGGACGCGACTTACTTCACTGAGGCGTCCATGGAAGAACTGGGGGATTCCTCAGCAGAGTCGGTTTTGGATTTCTTGCGAGCGCAAGGAGCAGCTGCCGCTTCCGCCTCCTCCCTGGGCCTCTTCATAGCAGGATGAGCAGCTACAAGGAAGGTTTGAAAGATGATTGTAGGGGGAAGTCTCAATATAAATATATAAAATAAAGGTTTTCCCTTCCTGTCTAGAATCTAGAACAATAGGACTGATGTGCCTTGCTTGACCACTAGAGGTCACCTTTACGAAAGCCGAGCAGTCTCTCCCAACCTAATAGCGCGGTTATTCTCCGAACAGGAAAACGGAGCACAGCGTCTCCTTGTGGCTAGACCAGGAATGAACTTGTTTAAGGAGATGGAATCGATTCTTTATATCCAAGTCTATAGGGGTGGAAGGTTTCATTCTGCTCACCTGCACTTTGCGTCGTTTCCTGGCTAAATGGTTTGTTGATGATTTGCTTGGACTTGGCAGCGAAATTCAGCGCCGTCAGAGTGTCGAAATAATACCTGTGCTCTGGGGCGATGTTCGTGATCATGACGCTGTGGGCGGATCCCCCTAAAGAATCCTGGGAAAGATAAAACACAGACAGGGCAGTTGTGAACTCTGAGCTAAAGACCCAGGGCCACTGGATACAGGATGACTGGGCCACCGACACAAGACAAAGGGGGAGATCTTGGTAAGGGGTTGGGGTGAAATTCAGTTTGGTCCAGGAATATGGTCACCTGCAGTAGACGGGTCAGTTTGCTGTCCCTGTACGGGATTCGGGGAAGCCCTTGGTTCAGGGCATCAACCACTTTGCTGAGGGTGAACAAGGAAGAGTTAATGGCTCCGCTCTCCTTCAGCCGAATGCCCTGGTTCCCAGTGCGCCGATTATCTTCCGACCCAGCTAAGTCGATCAGGTACAGCTTGCCCGTCAGCTGCCGAAAAGGTGAAATCTGCTGACTCTTCAGTACCTACAGGGACAAAACACGAGGACTTGAAACTGGATCATCTCATCCACATTCTATAGACACAGCGAGACATTCGAGTTCGGTCACTGGTGTCGCTGCAATGAAAACCCTTTAAATCGCCACCTTGATGAGGAGCACGGCGTGGCTTCGGCTGGAGCGGTCGTTCAGTTTGGTGGAGGCCACGGTGCGGTTCTGACTGGCAGGGATGAAATGTTCATCAAAGTCTCCAAAGGAGTTAACGGTTTTCTGGGTGACGCCAGGAATCAAAATGTTATGGTCCTTATCCTCCCGGATTGGGAGGTCTTTATTCTTGGGATCCAACAAATCCATCACCTGCAAACCGATAGTAAAGATGTGATACATGGTGTACAGGGGGGAGATGGTTATAGTTAGATATAATGTGATACATGGTGTACAGGGGGAGATGGTTATAGTTAGATATAATGTGATACATGGTGTACAGGGGGAGATGGTTATAGTTAGATATAATGTGATACATAGTGTACAGGGGGAGATGGTTACAGTTAGATATAATGTGATACTGGTGTACAGGGGGGAGATGGTTATAGTTAGATATAATGTGATACATGGTGTACAGGGGGAGAGGTTATAGTTAGATATAATGTGATACATGGTGTACAGGGGAGATGGTTATAGTTAGATATGTGATACATGGTGTACAGGGGGGAGATGGTTATAGTTAGATATAATGTGATACATGGTGTACAGGGGAGATGGTTATAGTAGATATATGTGATACATGGTGTACAGGGAGATGGTTATAGTTAGATATAATGTGATACATGGTGTACAGGGGGAGATGGTTATAGTTAGATATAATGTGATACATGGTGTACAGGGGAGATGGTTATAGTTAGATATAATGTGATACATGGTGTACAGGGGAGATGGTTATAGTTAGATATATGTGATACATGGTGTACAGGGGGATGATATGGTTTATAGTTAATATAATGTGATACATGGTGTACAGGGGGAGAATGGTTAGTTAGATATAATGTGATACATGGTGTAACAGGGGAGATGGTTTAGTTAGATATATGTGATACATGGTGTACAGGGGGAGATGGTTATAGTTAGATATAATGTGATACATGGTGTACAGGTGGAGATGGTTATAGTTAGATATAATGTGATACATGGTGTCCAGGGGAATGGTTATAGTTAGATATAATGTGATACATGGTGTACAGGGGAGATGGTTATAGTTAGATATAATGTGATACATGGTGTACAGGGGGATAGGTTATAGTTAGATATAATGTATACATTGTGTACAGGGGGAGATGGTTATAGTTAGATATAATGTGGATACATGGTGTACAGGGGATGGTTATAGTTTAGATATAAGGTGATACATGGTGTACAGGGGGAGATGGTTATAGTTAGATATAATGTGATACATGGTGTACAGGGGGAGATGGTTATAGTTAGATATAATGTGATACATGGTGTACAGGGGGAGATGGTATAGTTAGATATAATGTGATACATGGTGTACAGGGGAGGGGTATAGTTAGATTAATGTGATACATGTGTACAGGGGAGATGGTTATAGTTAGATATAATGTGATACAGGTGTACAGGGAGATGGTTATAGTTAGATATAATGTGATACATGGTGTACAGGGGGAGATGGTTATAGTTAGATATAATGTGATACATGGTGTACAGGGGGAGATGGTTATAGTTTATATGTGATACATGGTGTACAGGGGGAGATGGTTATAGTTAGATATAATGTGATACATGGTGTACAGGGGGGAGATGGTTTATAGTTTAGATATATGTGATACATGGTGTACAGGGAGATGGTTATAGTTAGATATAATGTGATACATGGTGTACAGGGAGATGGTTAAGTAGATATATGTGATACATGGTGAACAGGGGAGAGATGGTTATAGTTAGATATAATGTGATACATGGTGTACAGGGAGATGGTTATAGTTAGATATAATGTGATACATGGTGTACAGGGGGATGGTTATAGTTAGATATAATGTGATACATGGTGTACAGGGGGAGATGGTTATAGTTAGATATAATGTGATACATGGTGTACAGGGGGAGATGGTTATAGTTAGATATAATGTGATACATGGTGTACAGGGAGATGGTTATAGTTAGATATAATTTGATACATGGTGTACAGGGAGATGTTTATAGTTAGATATAATGTGATACATGGTGTACAGGGGGAGATGGTTATAGTTAGATATAATGTGATACATGGTGTACAGGGGGAGTGTTATAGTTAGATATAATGTGATACATGGTGTACAGGGGGAGATGGTTAAGTTAATATAATTGTGATACATGGTGTACAGGGAGAGATGTTATAGTTGATATAATGTGATACATGGTGTACAGGGGGATGGTTATAGTTAGATATAATGTGATACATGGTGTACAGGGGGAGATGGTTATAGTTAGATATAATGTGATACATGGTGTACAGGGGAGATGGTTATAGTTAGATATAATGTGATACATGGTGTACAGGGGGAGTGGTTAAGTTGATAATTGATACATGGTGTACAGGGGGAGATGGTTATAGTTAGATATAATGTGAGACATGGTGTACAGGGAGATGGTTATAGTTAGATATAATGTGATACATGGTGTACAGGGGGATGGTTATAGTGTTTAGATATAAGTGATACATGGTGTACAGGGGAGAGGGTTATAGTTTAGATATAATGTGGATACATGGTGTACAGGGAGATGGTTATAGTTAGATATAATGTGATACATGGTGTACAGGGGAGATGGTTATAGTTAGATATAATGTGATACATGGTGTACAGGGAGATGGTTATAGTTAGATATAATGTGATACATGGTGTACAGGGGGAGATGGTTATAGTTAGATATAATGTGATACATGGTGTACAGGGAGATGGTTATAGTTAGATATAATGTGATACATGGTGTACAGGGAGAGATGGTTATAGTTAGATATAATGTGATACATGGTGTACAGGGGAGATGGTTTAGTTAGATATAATGTGATACATGGTGTACATGGAGATGGTTATAGTTAGATATAATGTGATACATGGTGTACAGGGGAGATGGTTATATTTAGATATAATTGTGATCCATGGTGTACAGGGGAGATGGTTATAGTTAGTATAATGTTATACATGGTGTAACAGAGATGGTTTAGTTAGATATAATGTGATACATGGTGTACAGGGGAGATGGTTATAGTTAGTATATAATTTGATACATGTGTACAGGGAGATGGTTAATAGTTGGATAAATGTGATCATGGTGTACAGGGAGAGATGTTTATAGTTAGCATCTAATGTGATACAATGGACATGGGGAGATGGTTATAGTTAGATATAATGTGATACATGGTGTACAGGTGGAGATGGTGTAAATGTCCAGCTGAGATCACTTACCTTTTCCATCAACGCACACAATGTAGCAACATATATCTAACATAACCATCTCCCCTGGACACCATGTATCACATTATATCTAACTATAACCATTCCACTGTACACCATGTATCACATATGTCTAATATAACATTTATTCCCTGACACCATGAATCAATTATATCTAACTATAACCATTCTCCCCCTGTACACCATGTATCACATATATATCTAACTCTAACCATCTCCCCCTGTACACCATGTATCCACATTATATCTAAACTATAACCATCTCCCCTGTACCATTGTATCACATTAATCTAAACTATAACCATCTCCACTGTACAACATGTATCACATTAGATCTAACTAAACCATCTCCCTGTACACAATGTATACATTAATATCTAACTATAACCATCTCCCCCCTGACACCATGTATCACATAGATCTAACTATAACCATCTCCCCCTGTACACCATGTATCACATTATTATCTAACTATAACCTCTCTCCTGTACACCATGTATCACATTAGATCTAAACTATAAAAACCATCTCCCCATGCTACACCATGTATCACATTATATCTGAACTAGAACCATCTCACTGACACCATGATACATTATATCTAACATACCATCTCTCCTGTACACCATGTATAACATTAGTCTAACTTAAACCATCTCCCCCTGTACACCCATGTATACATTAATCTAATATAACATCTCTCCTGTACACCATGTATAACATTATATATAACTATAACCATCTCTCATGCTACCACCATGTATCACATTACTATCTAACTATAACCATTTCCCCCGTACACCATGTATCACATTATATCTAACTATAACCATCCTCCCCCTGTACACCATGTATCAACATGTTATCAACTATAACCATCTCCCCTGTACACCATGTATCCCATTATATCTAACTATAACCATCTCCCCTTACACCCAGTATCACATTATATCTAACTATAACCATCCCCTGTAACACCATGTATCACATTAATAACTAAACAATCTCCCCGTCACCATGTTATACATTATATCTAACTATAACATCTTCCCCTGCTACCATGTATCACATTATATCTAACTATAACCATCCATGTACACCATGTATCAAATTAATCTAACTATAAAACCATCTCCCCCTGTACACATGTATTCACCATTATATCTAACTTATAAAATCTTCACCCTGTACACCATGTATAACATGATATCTAAACTATACACAATCTCTCCCTGTCACCATGTATCACATTATAACTAACTATAAACAAGCTCCCTGTGGTAACCATGTATCAATTATATCTAACTATAACAATCTCCCTGTTACCCATGTATCACATTATATCTAACTATAACCATCTCCCCCTGTACACAATGTATAAATTAATCTAACTAGACAACCCCCCTGTCACCATGTACACATTATATATAAAATACCATCTCCCCATGTACCACCAGGTAAAAAATTATATCTAACTATACCATCTTCCCATGTACAACCATGTATCCAAGTATATCTAACTATAACCATTCCCCCTGTACACCATGTACACAGTATATCTAACGATACCCATATCCAACTGTACACCATGTATCACATTATCTAACTATAACCATCTCTCTGTTACCATATGTTACATTATATCTAAAGATAACCATCTTCCCCTGTAACACCATGTATCACATATATCTAACTATAAACACAATATCTCCCCAGCGTACACCATGTCTAACTTATATTTAACTATTAACATCTCCCTGTACACATGTATCACATTATATCTAAATATAACCATCTCCCATCCACACCATGTATCAAATTATATCGAAACTCTAACAATCTCCCCCTGTACACATGTATCACATTATATCTAACTATAACCATCTCCCCCTGTAACCATGTATCACTATATCTAACGATAACCATCTACCCCTGTAACATGTATCCACTTATATCTCACTAAACCATCTCCCTGTACACCATGTACACATTATATATAACTATACCATCTCACACTGCTACACCCTGTATCACATGAGATATAACTATAACCATCTCTCCCTGGACACCAGATACATTATATCTAACTATAACCATTATCCTGTACACCATGACACATATATCTAACTATAACCATTATCCCTGTACACAATGATCACCTTATATCTAACTATAAACACATCTAACTGTACACAATGTACAATTAATCAACTATAACATCTCATGTCACAGTATCACATTATATCTAACTATAACCTCTCCACTGTACACCATGTATCACATTATATTAACTATAACAATTCTCCCCGGTACACATGTATAAGTATATCTAACATAACCATCTCCACCTGTAAAACCATGTATAACATTAAATCGAACTATAACCATCCCACTGTACACCATGTAGAAAATTATATTGAACTAAACCATCTCCCCCCTGTACACAATGTATCACATTATATCAAAATAAAACATCTACCCGGTACACCATGTATCACATTATATTAACTATAAACCATATCCCCTGATCACCATGTATCACATTATATCTAACTAAACCATTATATCCCAATGTACACCATGATCACATTATACTACTAGTAACCATCGCCACTGTACACACTGTATCACATTATATCTAAACTATAACCATCCCCCCTGTAAACCATGTATCACATTCTATCTAACTATAACCATCTTACCCCTGTACACAAGTATACAGTGCTATCTAAACTAGAAACCATCTATCCTCTGTACACCAGTATCACATTATATCATAACTATAACAATCTCCACCTGTAACCATGTATCAAGTATATCTAACTATAAAATATCCCCTGGACACCAGTATCAATTATATTTAACGATAAACATCTCCCTGTACACCATGTCACATTATATCTAACTATAAACCATCTCCATGTTACACCATGTTATCAATTATATCCTAAACTATAACCACCTCCCTGTACACAATGTATCAAATTATATCTTAACATAACATCCCCCTGTACCCCATGTATCCAAAATATCTAACTATAACAACAGGTGGAGATGGTGTAAATGTCCAGCTGAGATCACTTACCTTTTCCTGGTAAATCTCAACATAGGACATGGTGATGGTGAAAGACCAGTTGACATTTTCTGGGGCAGAGGCAGCGGTTCGCGTTATCTGCAGTAAGTCTCTTACAGCTCGGGGGATGACTCCTGGCTGATTTGGGTTCCCCAACATTGTGTGAGTTTTCCCTGGAACAACAAGACATCAGGAAACCCAACAATAAATCCAACTTCTCCGTCAATACCAACACCCTAGAAACTCACCAGCTCCTGTAGGTCCATAAGCGAACACGCTGGCATTCTGTCCAATCAGAAGGTTTGGAAGTATGGGGCACACAGACCCTGTATAGACCTCGCGCTGACTGGCATTGTCTCCGTAAAAGGAATCAAACCTGTACAGAAAAGCCAAGTTAGACCCGAGTAAGGGCCAAGTGTTTAGGGGTGTGGGGTGGGAAACTGCCTTGGAGATTAGAAACTTGTCATACCTAACAGCAACACAAAGATCCATAGAAAAACACCACAATACACACAATGTGACAGTCTAAGTACCTAGATACTATTCTAATCTTTATGGAATCCCATTACTTTATTGCTAATTAGGAGTTAAATGTTCTCAATTAATATGTATACTGCCCCCTATTGTTGGTCCTGGAACCCCGTCTACCACCCTCTAGCTATGAACTCATTGTGTATAAAACTATACAGATTAGGTCTGATCTAATAACTCATTTCAGTCCAGGTTTACATGAACATCTAGTGTTTGTTTTACCGGCGTTTTCAACAGTTCTGCAGATAGGAACACATTACCCTAGTGCCACCGCTAAGAATACCAGTAATATGCCAGTTAAACAAACCTACTCTTATGGCAAAACCTTCTCTAATTCCTCTTACTGTGGGGTGCACTCCCTAGATTGAAGGAAGCACCGTCCACCTCATAAGAACGTCTTTTAGAGAATGGCCTCTTTTAAGTGATATATCATATATTGTCCTATGAATTCATTACTGTATGTCTGCTATGCTTCTGGAAACTGAGCAATTTAGAACCTGTACTGAGCCTGTACTGAGCCGGGGCATGCTCAGGAAGAGCAGACAGGGGATTTAACATTCAGGTCTTTGGCTGTGATGTCAACTGTCAGATCCATAACTGACAGTTGCTAACTAGAGAACCAGGAAGCAGAAACGGGGAAACAGGACATCGTGCAGGATTTCAGGTTAGACTTACACCTTTCACATTTCAAAACTATACCATTTAGGGTTTGGGGGGGTGATTTACCTGATTAAGTTTTCATTTTGGGGCTGGACTTGCCCTTTAAGCCTTCCCATACACACAATCGATACAATAATTCAATCAGATCAATCAAAACACGATCCAATGTTTGATTGGAAAAAGGATTGGGCTAGGTGGAAATTCTCTGGCGATTTCATGGATGGGGACTAAACTTTTATAGTTCTTTAGATTGGATGACAGCACACCGCACTGATCAGAAGTAGGGGCCACAAGGTTCTGTGTTAGGGGCCGCTTCTATTTAATCTATTTTATAATGATTGGAATTGGGTATTGTCAGCAAGGTTCCTGCTGTTTGCTGACTACGACAAAACGGGTTTTGTCCCCCATTAAAACATTCAGTGAGGATGATGTCAATCGTGATTCCAAGGGATCTAGAAGATATAGTTCACGTTGGACTGTCTAAGTGGCGATGAAATTCAATTTTATAATGTAGGTGATGCGATTTGGTGACTAAAAATCCTTGTTGCTACTTATACGTATAAATGGGCGTCTGTGTTAAAGGTGAATCGCCTTTTTGAAAGGGTAATTCGGTGGAGTTTTGGTTGATAACAAACTTAAGTGTAAAGGGGGGTGGAAGCAGTGTGCCCGTCGGTAGCGACCGAGAGCCAGCATCGGTATGTGGTCTTGTACAAAGCAGGTATGGATTGGCCAATGGAGGGAAAGTGTAGAGTTCTCACACCTCTTTACAAAGCATTGGAAGGGCCTACATTTGGAATATCAGTAGCAGAATTTGGTGGAATCCCTGGTTTACAAAAAGGCCATCTTTAAAATGGAAAGGGTTCAGGAGAAGTGGCAACTAAAATTAGGGATTAAAGGGGCTGTCGGAGGGAGCTTAAACATAATTAAGAGAGACTGAAGCGAGTTAACACTCCCAAGTTCTGTGTACTCTGGCTAAAATGCTCGTTGCTGGGGATATGATTACTGGGGTGTATAAATACATTAACGGCCATAACAATGAAAACTATCTGGGCATTGTTCGACACAATAGAACATGTCGAGGACCGGTGAACATCCGCTTTAATAACTTGGAAGAAAACGTGGTTTGGGAAGGGGGGAAGAGGGGGCTTCAATTGGGAAAGGGTGGTTGTCAGCTGTGAGAACGTGGGAGGTGTAGTTGGGGGGGAAGGGGAGGGTGATAAAAAGCTATGGAACATGTCTCCAGGCGTTGTTATGGCAGGTTCATTGTTTCAGTTAATAAAAAGCTGGATGAAGTTCTACAAACAAGGGAATTTTTACAAGTTACTGGGATTGATAACATAAGGGTAGAGTGGGGAAAGTTTGTTCCCCTACTGATGATAAGCGGTAAAGGGCTAATGGGTGGAACTTTCGTTGCGCACTTTTAGGCTTTGTTTATGGCAATTGAATTTCATGTTGTTCATTTGTAATAAAAAGCTGGATGGGTTGTCTACAAACCAAGGATGTTTACAAGTATACGTGTATTGTGATACAGGCGTCAAGTCTAGTTGGGGAACGTTGTTTTGTCACTGTGAGAAGCGGTACATGTCTATGTGGATCTGTCTTCCAGTGGACGTTGTTATGGGACAGTGTTCACATTGGTCGTTTTAATAAAAAGCGGACGAGTTGCTACAAATACAAGGAAGTGTGGTTAACAAGTTTACTATCTGGTATGAAGGGGTTATACATGAAGTAGAGGTTTGGGAAAGGGTTTGTCAGCTGTGCGAACGGTAAAATCTATGGAAACGGGTCTTCGGCAGTGGTACGTGTATGGGCAGGTGTTCAGTGGTTGCAGTTAATGAAAGGCTGATGAGTTTTCTACACACGAAGGAATGTTACGAAGTTACTTGTATGGTAGGTGGAAAGTAGTAGATAGGCAATAAAGTCGAAAGTTGTGGGAAAGGGTTTGTCTCACTGTGACAACGGGAAAGCTATGGAACGGACTCCAGGGGGGACGTTGGTTATGGATGGCAGGTTCATTGGTCAGTTTAATAAAACTCGGATGAGTTTCATCAAACAAGGAATTTAGCAAGTTAGCGGGGAAGGTGTGATACATAAGTAGAGTATGGGAAAGGGTTTGTCCTGTGAGAACGGGAATCAGGCCTGGAAGCTGTTACTGGTCGACAGTGGACGTTGTTATGGCAGGGTGTTCATTGGGTCATTTTTATTAATAAAACGTCTGGATGGTTTCTACAAACAATGAATGTTCCAAGGTTGACGGTATAATTGAATATAATAAAGTGAAGTTGGGGAAGGGTTTGTCACTGGGGAGACTGGTAAAGCGATGGAACTGTCTTCCAGATGGTGAAGTGTATGGTCTACTGGACAGGGAGGGGCGTTGTCATTATGGTCAGAATTCTTAAGAAAAAGCCTGGATGAAAGTTTCTGTCTACACAACGAGGATGTTAGCAAAGTTACTAGGGCAGTAATATATCTAGATGATAGTTGTAGGAAAGGGGTTGGTCACGTGTGGAGAACGGTGAAAGCTATCGAACATTGGGTCCTTCTGCAAGGACGGTGTCTTCGGCAGGTTCATTGGGTCAGTGTAATAAAAGCCTGATGATTCTACAACACGGAATTTTACACAGTTTACTACTGTGGGATGATACATAAAGTGAGTTCTGGGAAGGAGGGGTTTGTCACTCGTGAGAACGGGTAAAGCTATGGACTGTCTTCCAGTGGACGTGTTTGTTATGGGCAGGTTCATTGGTCAGTTATAATAAAAAGGCTGGATGATTTCTAGCAGACAAGGAGGGGTGTTGACAAGTTACTGGTATTGATACATAAAGGGAGTTGGGGCAAAGGTTTGTCACTGTGGATAACGGTAGAAGCTTGGGACTGTCGTTCCAGTGGACTTTGTTATGGCAGGTTCATTGTCGGTTTTCCTGAAAAAAGTCTGGGTTGTAGTTTTCTACAAACAAGGTAATGGTTAAAAATGTACTGGGATTTGATTACTGTAACGGGGAAAGAAAGTTGAGTGGGGAAATGTTTTTGTCACTGATGCGAAACGGTAAAGCCTATGGGAACTGTCTTCTTCATTCCCAGTGAACGGTGTTATGGCGGTTCATTGGTCAGTGTTAATGAAAAAGCTGGATGATTTTCTACGACAGAGGATGTTACAAGTTACTGTGGATTGAAAAATATACGATAAAGTGAGAGTTGGGAAAGGTTTTGTCACTGTGAGAATAGCGGTAAGCTATGGATACTGTCTTCCATTGGACGTGTGGGTTATGGCAGGTTCATTTGGTCAGTTTTACAATAAACTAGCTGGATGATGTTTCTACAATCACAAAGAAGGTTACAGTTACGTGGTACTGGTGATATATAACGTAGAGTTTGGGGGAAGGGTTTTTCCAACTGTGAAACGATAAAGCTATGAACTGTCTTCCAGTGGACGCGTTGTCATGGCAGGTCATTGGTCAGTTTAGAAAAAGCTGTTGAGTTTCTACAAACAAGGAATGTTACAAGTTACTGGGATTGATCACATAAGTAGAGTGGGAAAGGGTTTTGTGCACTGTGAGAACGGTAAAGCTATGGAACTGTCCTTCCAGTGGGAACGTTGTTATGGCAGGTTCATTGGCAGTTTAATAAAAAGCTGGATTATTTCTACACACAAGGAAATGTTACCAGTTACTACTGATTGATACATACGTAGAGTGGGCAAAGGGTTTTGTCCACTGTGAGAACGTAAGCCTATGGAACTGTCTTCGCATTGGACGTTGTTATGGCAGGTTCATTGCGTCGGTGTTATAATAAAAAGCTGGATGAATTTTCCTACAACACAAGGAATGTTACAAGTTATACTGGTATTGATACATAAGTAATAGTGGGGAAAGGGTTGTCACTGTGAGAACTGTAAATCTATGAACCTGTCTTCCAGTGGACGTTGTTATGGCAGGTTCTTGGTCAGTTTAATCAAAAGCTGGCAATGATTTTCTCCAAACAAGGAATGTTACAAGTACTGGATTGATACATAAAGTAGAGTTGGAAGGGTTGCACTGTGAGAACGGTAAGCTATGGCACTGTTTCCATGGACTTGTATGGCAGTTCATTGGTCAGTTAATAAAAAGCTGGATAGTTTCTACAAACAGGATGTTACAAGTTACTCTGGGATTGATCATAAGTAGAGTGGGAAAGGGTTTTGTCACGGTGAGAACGGTAAAGCCTATGGAACCTGTCCCTTTCCGTGGCACGTTGTGGATGGCAGGCTTCTTGGTCATTTTACAATAACAAGCGGATGAGTTTCTCAACCAAGGAAGGTTACAAGTTACTGGGTGATAACATCAAGTAAGTTTGGAAAGGGTTTGTCACTGTGAGAACGTAAATCTATGAACTGGTCTTACAGTGGAGAACGTTTTATGGCGGTTCATTGGTCCAGTTTAATAAAGCTGGATGAGGTTTCTACAAACAAGGAATGTTACAAGTTACTGTATTCGATACTAAAGTAAGTTGGGAACGGTTTGTCACTGTGAAGAACGGTAAAGCTAGGAACTGGTCTTCCGTGGACGTTGTTTATGGCAGGTTCATTGGTCCAGTTAATAAAACTGATGAGTTTCTACAAACAAGAATGTTTAAAGTTACTGGGATTGATACATAAAGTAGAAGTTGGGAAGGGTTTGTCACTGTGAGAACGGTAAAGCTAGGAAACTGTCTCTCCAGTGGACGTTGTCTATGGCAGGTTCATTGGTCAGTTTTAATAAAAGCTGGATGAGTTTCTACAAACAATGAATGGACAATTACTTGTATTGATACATAAAAGTAGAGTTGGGAAAGGGTTTTGTCCTGTTGAGAACGGTAAAGCTATGTAACTGTCTTCCAGTGGATGTTTTATGGCAGTTTCATTGGTCAGTTTTAATAAAAGCTGGATGGTTTCTACAAACATGGAATGTTAGCAAGTTACTGGTATTGATACATAAAGATAGTTGGTAAGGTTTTGTTCACTGTGAGAACGGTAAGCTTATTTAACTGTCTTCGCAGTGGATGTTGTTATGGCAGGTCATTGGTCACTTTAATAAAAGCTGGATGAGTTTTTCTACAAACAAGGATGTACAAGTTACTGAGATTGATACATTAAATTAGAGTTGGAGGGTTTGTCAATGTGAGCACGTCAAGCTATGTAACTGTCTTCCAGTGGATGTTGTTATGGCAGGTTCATTGGATCAGTTTAATAAAAGCTGGATGGTTTCTACACATACACAGGAATGTTACAAGTTACTGGGATTGATACATACAGTAGAGTTGGGAAAGGTTTTGTCACTGTGAGAACGGTAAAGCTCAGGAACTGTCCTTCCATGGACGTTTTTTATGGCAGTTTCATTGTCAGTTTAAATAAAAAGCTGGATGATTTTCGCTTGCGTGGGGATATGATTACTGTGTATAAATACATTAACGCGCCATACAATAAACTATCTGGGGCATTATTCACCAATAGAACATGTCAGAGGACACGTGGACATCCCTTAAGACGTGAAGAAAAAAGGTTTAGGCTTCAAGTTGGGAAAGGGTTTGTCACTGTGAGAACGGTAAAGCTATGGAACTGTCTTCCAGTGGACATTGTTATGGCATGTTCATTGGTCAGTTTAATAAAAAGCTGGATGAGTTTCTACAAACAAGGAATGTTACAAGTTACTGGGATTGATACATAAAGTAGAGTTGGGAAAGGGTTTGTCACTGTGAGAACGGTAAAGCTATGGAACTGTCTTCCAGTGGACGTTGTTATGGCAGGTTCATTGGTCAGTTTAATAAAAAGCTGGATGGGTTTCTACAAACAAGGAATGTTACAAGTTACTGGTATTGATACATAAAGTAGAGTTGGGAAAGGGTTTGTCACTGTGAGAACGGTAAAGCTATGGAACTGTCTTCCAGTGGACGTTGTTATGGCAGGTTCATTGGTCAGTTTAATAAAAAGCTGGATGAGTTTCTACAAACAAGGAATGTTACAAGTTACTGGGATTGATACATAAAGTAGAGTTGATCCAGGGAAATTTCCCAAGGCCACTTGGAGTTTGGATCAACAGTTAGGCAGGAAATGTGGGTATTGCAGGGTAGGTTGAACTGGGTGATGGTCTTTATTTAACCTTAAATACTATACAGGGACATTCAAGACCCAGTTTTTCTGCTTTCCTTGTATGGGGATTATATCTCCCTCAGAGTCCGTTAAACAAAAGAACAGTCAGGGAATATTTGTATGTATTTTGCAGCTTTGACCATTGATAATTCAGAGATTTTGAAAGCTGCTACAACAGCCAATCAGGGAGCCAGAAAGAAGAAACTCAAAAACCTATTTATAAAATTATAGGATCTGATTTGTAAGAAGGAATTTCACGGTAGACGGTTGAGCCCGTTAAATGAAAACGGACGTATCCTCCTGTGGTACATTCCCATGTGGGCGAATCCGCTTACTCACATTTCTATCCCACTGCAATGAACACTGGGAAGGGATCCAGAACCGGATGAATTATGTTGATTTGTGGCGGTGACACCCCCCACCATCTTGTCTTGTTTATCCATATGGCACCTGTATTACCATACAAATTCTAACCAATCTACAAGGTCAATATTAAAGGCCGTCCAATCCAAACATTCCTTATACATGTAGAGCGCTCCCCATACCCTGATCCCATAATACCCCAAGTTATTACTCAGTCCCACTACCTGAGGTTTCCTCTTCTGCAATCCGGTGTCAGGCATTGGGTAGAACTGTGCGGTTATTACCCATTCAGAGTTTGGGGTTTGCGCTACACATTCCATTCTACTGGCCCCTTGAGGGATAATTACAATGAGATGGTTACTTATCCCTTTAACGCATGCGCAGTTACACTTTCCATACCAGCCGATTGGCTCCCACTGACCTAGACCCTAGCAAGGTAACAGCCTCTTAGTATTGTTCGATGGACACTTACTGGTACTGCATGGTCTCCAGCTGATTTCGCCAGTTTACAATCTCCAGTGTCTGAGAGTCTAGGCCCCGGACACAGAGTTTCTGCGTTTTATCGTCTTCATGATCCATGCACGGCCTCAGGCGCACGGCCACACGTACACGGGCAGGAGTGGCCTTCCTGGGTCCCAAGTGCTGGTCCATCATGCTCACCCTCTTTGCCATACTGAAACTCTGGATAACAGAAATAGAACAGAGTTAATGGTGAACAAGAACAGCCACTGCCCCTAAATCACAATGACTTCTAATGGGGAGAGCTTAGTTTTACCATCCATTCAGTAAGTACTAACAAAGTGTATAAAGACTTACGTCCATCTAGTCCAACCTTTATACCCTACCCATAATGTCTGTATAACAGTTACATAGTAACATAGTATCGGAGGTTGTATAAAGACAACGTCCATCTAGTCCAACCTTTAACCCTACCCATAATGTCTGTATAACAGTTACATAGTAACATAGTATTGGAGGTTGTATAAAGACATACTCCATCTAGTCCAACCTTTATACCCTAACCATAATGTCTTATAACAGTTACATATAACATAGTATTGGAGGTGTTATAAAGACATACGTCCATCTAGTCCAACCTTTATACCCTACCCATAATGTTCTGTATAACAGTTACATAGTAACATAGTATTGGAGGTTGTATAAAGACAATACGTCCATCTAGTCCAACCTTTATACCCTACCCATAATGTCTGTATAACAGTTACATAGTAACATAGTATTGGAGGTTGTATAAAAGACATACGTCCATCTAGTCCAACCTTTTACCCTTCACCATAATGTCTGTATAACAGTTAACATAGTAACATAGTATTGGAGGTTGTATAAAACCATACGTCCTCTATCCAACCCCTTATTACCCTAACCCATAATGTCTGTATAAACAGTTACATAGAACATAGTATTGGAGGTTGTATTAAAGACATACGTCCATCTAGTCCAACCTTTATACCCTACCCAAATTAATGTCTGTATAACAGTACATAGAAATAAAGATTGGAGGTTGTATAAAGAATACGTCCATCTAGTCCAACCTTTATACCCTACCCATAATGTCTGTATAACAGTTACATAGTAACATAGTTGGAGGTTGTATAAAGACATACGTCCATCTAGTCCAACCTTTATCCCTACCCATAATGTCTGTTAACAGGTACATAGTAACATAGTATTGGAGGTTGTATAAAGACAAACGTCATCTAGTCCAACCTTTATACCCTACCCATAATGTCTGATAAACAGTACATAGCAACATCGTATTGGAGGTTGTATAAAAGACAACGTCCGTCTAGATCCAACCTTTATACCTTACCCATAATGTCTGTATAACAGTACATAGTAACATATAATTGGAGGTTGTATAAAGATATACGTCCATCTAGTCCAACCTTAACCTACCCATAATGTCGGTATAACGTGTAACAGTAACATAGTATTGGAGGTTGTATAAAGACATACGTCCATCTAGTCCAACTTTATACCCTCCCCATAATGTCTGTATAACGGGTACACAGTACATGTAGGAGGTTGTATAAAGAATACGTTCCATTCAGTCCAACCTTTATACCCTACCCATAATGTCTGTATAAATGGTTACACAGTAAATATAGTATTGGAGGTTGATAAAGACTATGTCCACTAGTCCAACCCTATACCCTACCCCATAATGTGTATAAAGGCTACACAGTAATATAGTATTGGAGGTTGTATAAAGACATATGTCCATCTAGTCCAACCTTATACCTACCCATAATGTCTGTATAACGGTTACACAGTAACATAGTATTGGAGGTGGTTGTAATAGCATACGTCCATCCAGTCCAACCTTTATACCCTACCCATATGTCTGTATAACAGTAACTAGGAACATAGTATCGGAGGTTGTATAAAGTATATGTCTCTCCAGTCCAACCTTTATACCCTACCCATAATGTCTGTATAACGTTACATAGTAACATAGTATCGGAGGTTGTTAAAGACTACGTCCATCTGTCCAAACTTTATACCCTAACATAATGTCTGTATAACAGTTACATAGTAACATAGTATCGGAGGGTAATAAAGAACTACTGTCCATAGTCCAACCTTTATATCCCTACCCATAATGTCTGTATAACAGTTACATAGTAACATAAGTATTGGAGTTGTATAAAGACACACGTCCGTCTAGTCCAACCTTTATACACCCTACATAATGTCTGTCATAACAGTTTACATAGTACATAGATTGGGGTGTATAAAGGACTAGTCCATCTAGTCCAACCTTTAACTCCTACCTAATGTCTGTATAACCGACATAGAAAACTAGTATCGGAGGTTGTATAAAGACATTACGTCCATCTAGTCAACCTTTATAACCTGCCCATAATGTCTGTATAACAGTTACATAGTAACATAGTATTGGAGGTTGTATAAAGACAACGTCCATCTAATCCAACCTTATACCCTACCCATAATTTCTGTATAACAGTACATAGATAACATAGTATTGGAGGTTGATAAAAGAAATACGTCATCTAGTCCACCTTTATACCCCACCCATAATGTCTGTTATAACAGTTACATAGTAACATAGTTATTGGAGGTTGTATAAATACAACGTCCCTCTAGTCCAACCTTTAGACCCTAACCCATAATGTCTGTATAACAGTTAACATGTACATAGTATTGGAGGTTGTTAAAGAATACGTCATCTAGTCCCACCTTTAGACCTACCCATAATGTCTGTATAAACAGTTACATAGTAACATAGTATTGGAGGTTGATTAAGACATACGTCCATCTAGTCCAAACTTTAACCCTACCCATAATGGTCTGATCATAACAGGTACATAGTAACATAATATTGGAGGTTGATAAAGATATACGGCATCTAGTCCAAACCTTTATACCCTACCCATAATGTCTGTATAACAGGTACACATAAGTAACATAGTATTGGAGGTTGTATAAAGACATACGTCCATCTAGTCCAACCTTTATACCCTACCCAATGTTGTATAACAGTTTACACAGTAAATAGTATTGGAGATTGTATAAGACATAGTCATCTAGTCCAACCTTTATAACCCTACCCTAATGTCTGTTATACAACGGTTAACAGTAACATAGTATGGAGGTTGTATAAAGACATAATCCATCTAGTCCAACCTTTATACCCTACCCAATGTCTGTCTACCAGTACATAGTAATCGTATTGGAGGTTGTATAAAGACATCGTCCATCTAGTCCAACCTTATACACCTGCCCATAAGTCTGTATAACAGTTACATAGTAACAAGTATTGGAGGTTGTATAAAGACAACGTCCATCTAGTCCACTTTATACCCTACCCATAATGGCTGTATAACAGTCACATAGTAACCTAGTATTGGAGGTTGTATAAAGACCATACGTCCATTAGTCCAACTTATACCCTAACCATAATGTCTGTATAACAGTGAACATAGTATTGGAGGTGTATAAAGCAACACATCCATCTAGTCCAACCTTTATACCCTGCCCTAATGTCGTGTTAACAGTTACATGTAAATAGTATGGAGGTGGTATAAAGACATACGTCCATCTAGTCCACCTTTATACTCCCATAATGTCTGTATACAGTTACATAGTATTGGAGGTTGTATAAAGACATACGTCCATCTAGTCCAACCTTTATACCCTACCCATATGTCTGTATAACAGTTTACATAGTATTGGAGTTGTATAAGACAACGTCCATCTAGTCCCACCGCCTTTACCCTACCCATAATGTCTGTATAACAGTTACACAGTAAAATAGTATTGGAGGTTGTATAAAGACATACGTCCGTCTAGTCCAAACTTTATACCCTACCCATAATGTCTGTAGAACAAGTTACTAGTAATAGTATTGGAGGTTGTATAAAGAAATACGTCCATCTAGTCCAACCTTTATACCCTACCTCATGTCTGTATAACAGTTACAAGTATTGGAGGTTGTATAAAGACATACGTCCATCTAGTCAACCTTTATACCCTACCCGCAATGTCTGTATAACAGTTAATCGTAACATAGTATTGGAGGTTGTATAAAGACCATACGTCCACCTAGTCATCCTTATACCCTACCCATAATGTCTGTAATACACGTTACATAGTAACATAGTATTGGAGGTTGTATAAAGACATGCGTCCACTCGTCCCAACCTTTACCCTACCCATATTTCTGTATAACAGTACATAGTAAACATAGATATGAGGTTGTATAAAGACATACGTCCATCTAGTCCACCCTTATACCCCACCTAATGTCTGTAACAGTTACATGTAAACATAGTATTGGAGGTTGTTTGTCTCAAAGACATACGTATCTAGTCCAACCTTTATACCCTACATAATGTCGTATAACAGTTACATAGTAACCTAGTATTGGAGGGTGTATAAAGACATAGTCCAGTACCCACCTTTCTACCCTACCCATAATTCTGTATAACAGTTACATAGTAACATAGTTTGGGGGTTGTATAAAGACATATACGTCCATCTGTCCAACCTTATACCCTACCACATAATGGTCTGTAAACAGTACATAGAAATAATGATGGGAGGTAACATAGTATTGGGGTTGTATAAATACATACGTCCATCTAGTCCCACCTTTATACCCTACCCATAAAGTTGTATAAACAGTTACATGGTAAAATAGTATTGGAGGTTGTATAAGACATACGTCCATCAGTCACCTTATACCCACCCATAATGTTGTATACAGTTCATAGTAACATAGTATTGGGGTTGTATAAAGACAATAAGTACTCTAGTCCAACCTTTATACCCTACCCATAATGTCTGTATAACAGGTTCATAGTAACATAATATTGGAGGTTGTATAAAGATATACGTCCATCTGTCCCAACCTTTATACCCTACCCATAATGTCTGTATAAAACAGTGTACAGTAACATCTATTTGGAGGTTGTATAAAGACATACGTCCATCTCGTCAACCTTTATACCCTACCCTAATGTCTGTTATAACGTTACACAGTAACATAGTATTGGAGATTGTATAAAGAATATCCGTCCATCTAGTCCAAATTTATACCCTACCATAAGTCTGTATAACGTTACCCAGTAACATAGTATTGGAGGTTGTATAAAGACATACATCCATCTAGTCCCACCCTTTATACCCTACCCATGTCTGTCTTACCAGTGAATATAACTAGTATTGGAGGTGTATTAAGACATACGTCCATCTAGTCCAACCTTTTACCCTACCAGTAATTCTGTTACAAACAAGTTAAATAGTAAAATAGTATTGGGCTGTATAACGACATAAGTCCGTTAGTCCAACCTTTATACCCTACCATAATGTCTGTATAACAGTTACATAGTAACCTAGTATTGGAGGTTGTATAAAAGACATACGTCCATCTGTCAACCTTTATACCCTACCCATAATGTCTGGATAACAGTTACTTAGTAACATGTATTGGAGGTTGTATAAAGACAAACTCCATCTAGTCCAACCTTTATACCCTGCCCATAATGTCTGTAAACAGTAACTAGAACATGTATTGGAGGTTGTATAAAGACATACGTCCATCTAGTCCACCTTTACCCTACCCAATGTCGTATAACAGTTACATAGTAACATAGTATGGGAGGTTGGATAAAGACATACGTCCATCTTCCAACTTTTTACCCTACCAACTGTCTGTATAACAGTTACATAGTATTGGAGGTTGTATAAAGACAAACATCATCTAGTCAACACCATTATACACCTCCCAAATGTCTGTTATAACAGTTACTAGTAAACTGTATTGGAGGTTGTTACAAGACATACGTACATCTAGTCCCACCTTTATACCTACCATAATGTCTGTATAACAGTTCATAAGTAACATAGTATTGGGGTTGTATAACGACATACGTCCATTAGTCCAACCTTTATACACTACCCATAATTGTCTGCTACAGTACATAGTGACTAGTATTGGAGGTTGTATAATGACATAGTCCATCAAGTACAACCTATGAGTTATTTTTTTTTTGTTTTTTTAAACCCTTCCTAACAGGTGATTCCAGAGAGGAAGCAAAAAAACAGCTCTAAAAAAGGGGGGGAGGGAGGAATCTCCTGGCCCCAAAAGCATCAATGGGAAGTATCCCTGGATCAACCAGAACTACAGTATGAGTTGAATACCAGTAATTCTCATAAATAGTATCCCTGTACCACCAGAACTACAGTATATGTATTAATACCGGCAATCTCTCAATAATGATATAGTTCCCCGTACCAAACCGAACTACAGTATATGTAATAATACCAGAATTCGAAATAGTATTATAGTATCCCTGTACTAACCAGAACTACAGTATATGTATTAATACCAGTAATTCTCAATATTATTTGTATCCCTATACCAACCAGAACTACAGTATATGTATTAACACCAGTTATTCAATATTTGTTTTAGAAACTTATCCAGGCCCTTTTTAAAGTTATCAATGAACTTGCCATACCACATCTGCTGGAAGACAGTTCACAGTGTCCAGTTTCACTGTAGAACCTTCCTAACCTGAACATGCAAACTTCTTTCTCCATAACTAAAAGGATGTCCACGTGTCCTCGATATGACCATTAGTGAACAATGCACCAGAGAGTTCATTGTATGGCCATAATATATTATATAAAGTGATCATTCCCCACGCAAACGTCCAATGTAAACAGCCATAAATTGTGAATCTGCCTGCAAATTTAAGCCCCTCCATTCCTTTATAATTTAAGTTGCCTTCTCTGACACTGCCTCAATTTCCAAGATGTCTCTTTGGTATATGGGATTCCAAAACTGCACCGCATATCCAAATGGGCCTACCAGTACCTTGTAAAGAGGGAGAATAAATTTTTCTCTCTGAATCTATTCCCTCTATATAAAGACAATATCTTGCTAGCTATACTACGTTGCTACCGGCATGTTTGCTACAGGAAACACATTTTTTTAATCCCTGTGAACCTACACCTATGGTTTAATCCTAAAGATCAGCTTACATTATCAACATTGAATCCCATCTACCATTCTGCTGCCCATTTTTATAATCTATTATAGGTTGCTTGCAGCACTTGCAAATCATTGGAAGTTTGCCAAAGCTCCATTGAGCCTTGTTTCCAATGCCCCTTCTAAGTCTCTGCTGTACCTGAATCTAACTTCTTACTCACTTATCATAAAATCCAAATATATCACACCACCTGTACCTGAATCTAACTTCTACTCACTTCATCATAAAACAAATTCCCATTCACACTGCTGTACCTGAATCTAACTCTATACACTGTCATCATAAAATCCAAAGATACACATCACCGCTGTACCTGAATCTAATTTACTCCTCATCATAAAATCCAAAATATCACACCACCGCTTACCTGAATCTAAATCTTACTACTTCATCATAAAACCAAAATATATCACATCCAACGCTGTACTGATCTAACTCTTACTCACTCATCATAAAATCCCAAATATATCACCATCCACCGCGGTACTGAATAACTTCTTACTCACTCATCATAACCAAATATATCACATCCACCGCTGTACCTGAATCTAACTTCTTCTCACTATCATAAAAATCCAAAATATCAATCCACGCTGTACCTGAATCTAACTTTTACTCACCATCATAAAATCCCAATATACACGTCCACCGCGTACTGAATCTAACTTCTTACCACTTCTTCATAAAAAAAGTAAATTTGTCGGAGCATGGATCTATTTCCCATAAATCATGCTGACTACTACTACGATGATCTCTGGACACAAGTCAAGGATTGATCCTTAAAAGGGTTGCCATCACTTCCCTACAAATGATGCTAGGTTACAGGTCTATAGTTACCAGGCTGTGAACGACTACTTTATTGATATTGGTATTACATTGGCTTTTTTCCAATCCAGCGGCACATCCCCAGACCAAAGTGATCTGGAAAAGAACGAAACAGTGGTCTAGCTAAGAATCTGAACTTAAGATCTTTTAAAACCCTACCCATAATGTCTGTATAACAGTTACATAGTAACATAGTATTGGCGGTTGTATAAAGACATACGTCCATCTAGTCCAACCTTTATACCCTACCCATAACGTCTGTATAACAGTTACATAGCAACATAGTATTGGAGGTTGTATAAAGACATACGTCCGTCTAGTCCAACCTTTATACCCTACCCATAATGTCTGTATAACAGT
>JAACNH010000196.1:118312-173252 GCA_019447015.1 Hymenochirus boettgeri | reverse complement strand
ACTGTGAGCATGTTTGGCTTGCCTGTTGACTGTGGGCATGTTTGGCTCGCCTGTAGACTGTGGGCATGTTTGGCTCGCCTGTTGACTGTGGGCATGTTTGGCTTGCCTGTTGACTGTGGGCATGTTTGGCTTGCCTGTTGACTGTGGGCATGTTTGGCTCGCCTGTTGACTGTGGGCATGTTTGGCTCGCCTGTTGACTGTGGGCATGTTTGTTTCGATGTTTTTTCCTATGGGAATTTTCCCCTTCATCTAATGGTCTTTTGCGATGCATAATCAGGTGTTTGCGTTGGTACATACGCAGGGCTTTTATATATTAAGATATAACATTATTATATTATAACCCACTCAACGGGATCTGCCTGTAAATAATATACTTAGAATGTACCTTATAATGGGGTGTTTGCTGGTTTGTGTTTCAGTGGCTGAATTCTGCAGAATTATTTCTAACTTCTATAAATTGAATATGTGGCCTGGGTGTGCAGGAGGGACAGATACATTATATACATTATACATTCTTTATTCAGACCTTTGGGTTAAAGGTTTTCTAGGTTGGACATGCCCTTTAAGTGATCTCCCCAGATGGACCACTAACAATGCTGTGGAGCAACCAAATTGTTCTCCTGCGCTGTGGGTGACCTTGTTGAGACCTTTGTAGATCTGTTTTATATCAAATCTGAAGCCCCATATATTTCAACTGTCAATCAAATGCCTCATTATCAACTGACCCATCACAGACCACTAGTTATAATCCACTGATAACTTAGTTACAGATACTGATCTGTCACCTTATGTCTCATCCCCATCTCCTCTAGACTGTAAGGTTACAATCTGGACCTGGACACTTCTACCCCTCTTACTGACCTAACTAAGTGGTCAGTGGATTAACTAGTCGGGTCGTGATGGTCAGTAGAGGGAGTGGTAGTAATCGTCCAGGGCCAGAATTGTAACCTTACAGGCTAGAGGGAGTGGGATGAGACATAGTGACAGATCATATCTGTAACTAAGTTGTCAGTGGATTATAACTAGGCGGTCTGTGATGGGTCAGTAAAGGGTAGAATGTCCAGGTCCAGATTGTACCTACAGTCTAGAGGAGATGGGGATGAGACATAAGGTGACAGATCAGTATCTGTAACTAAGTTGTCAGTGGATGATAACTAGTCGTCCCTGTGATGGGTCAGTAAGAGGGGTAGAAGTGTCAGGTCCAGATTGTCCCCTTACAGTCTAGAGGAATGGGATGAGACATAAGGTGACGATCAGTACTGTACTAAGTTTTCATTGGATTATACTAGTCGTCGTTGATGGGTCAGTAAGAGGGGTTGAAGTGTCCAGGTCCAGATTGTAACCTTACAGTCTAGAGGAGATGGGGATGAGACATAAGTGACAGATCAGTATCTGTAACTAATGTCAGTGGATTATAACTATCGGTCTGTGATGGGTCAGTAGAGGGGGGTTAGAAGTGGTCCAGGTCAGTTGAACCTCAGTCTAGAGGAGATGGGGATGAGACATAAGGTGACAGATCAGTATCTGTAACTATTTGTCAGTGGATTATAACTAGTCGGTCTGTGATGGGTCAGTAGAGGGGTAGAAGTGTCCAGGTCCGAGATTGTAACCTTACAGTCTAGAGGAGATGGGGATGAGACATAAGGTGACAGATCATGACTGTAACTAAGTTGTCAGTGATTATAACTATCGTCTGTGATGGTCAGTAAAGGGGTAGAAGTTCCAGGTCCAGATTGTAACCTTACAGTCTAGAGGAGATGGGATGAGACATAAGGTGCACGATCAGTATCTGTAACTAAGTTGTCAGGATTATAACTAGTCGTCTGTGATGGGTCAGTAAGAGGGGTAGAAGTGTCGGTCCGATTGTAACCTTACAGTCAGAGGAGATGGGATGAGACATAAGGTGACAGATCAGTATCTGTAACTAAGTTGTCAGTGGATTATAACTAGTCGGTCTGTGATGGGTCATTAAGAGGGGTTGAAGTGGTCCAGGTCCAGATTGTAACCTTACAGTCTAGAGAGATGGGGATGAGACATAAGGTGACAGATCAGTATCTGTAACTAAGTTGTCAGTGGATTATAACTAGTCGGTCTGTGGGTCGTAAGAGGGGTAGAAGTGTCTCAGGTCCAGATTGTAACCTACAGTCTAGAGGAGATGGGATGAGACATAAGGTGACTAGATCAGTATCTGTAACTAAGTTGTCAGTGAGTTATAACTAGTCGGTTCTGTGTGGGTCAGTAAGAGGGTAGAAGTGTCCAGGTCAGATTGTAACCTTACAGTCTAGAGGAGATGGGGATGAGACATAAGGTGACAGATCAGTATCTGTAACTAATTTGTCAGTGGATTATAACTAGTCGGTCTGTGATGGGTCAGTAAGAGGGGTAGAAGTGTCCAGGTCCAGATTGTAACCTTACAGTCTAGAGGAGATGGGATGGAACATAAGGTGACAGATCAGTATCTGTAACAAGTTGTCAGTGGATTATAACTAGTCGGTCTGTGATGGGTCAGTAAGAGGGGTAAAGTGTCCCAGGTCCAGATGTAACCTTACGTCTAGAGGAGATGGATGAGACATAAGGTGACAGATCAGTATCTGTAACTAAGTTGTCAGTGGATTATAACTAGTCGGTCTGTGATGGGGTCAGTAAGAGGGGTAAAGTGTCCAGGTCAGATTGTAACCTCCAGTCTAGGGAGATGGGATGAGACATAAGGTGACAGATCAGTATCTGTAACTAAGTTGTCAGTGGATTATAACTAGTCGTCTGTGATGGGTCAGTAAGAGGGGTAGAAGTGTCCAGGTCCAGATTGAACCTACAGTCTAGAGGAGATGGGGATGAGACATAAGGTGACAGATCAGTATCTGTAACTAAGTTGTCATGGATTATAACTAGTCGGTCTGTGATGGGTCGTAAGAGGGGTATAGAGTGTCCAGGTCCAGATTGTAACCTTACAGTCTAGGAGGAGATGGGGATGAGACTAAGGTGACAGATCAGTATCTGTAACTAAGTTTGTCAGTGTATTATAACATTGGTCTGTGTGGTCAGTAAGAGGGTAGAAGTGTCCAGGTCCAGATTGTAACCTTACAGTCTAGAGGAGATGGGGATGAGACATAAGGTGACAGATCAGTATCTGTAACTAAGTTGTCAGTGGATATAACTAGTCGGTCTGTGATGGTCAGTAAGAGGGGTTAGAATTCCAGGTCCAGATTGTAACCTTACAGTCTAGAGGAGATGGGGAGGAGACATAAGGTGACAGATCATTCTGTAACTAAGTTTTCAGTGGATTATAACTAGTCGGTCGTGTGATGGTCAGTAAGAGGGGTAGAAGTGTCCGGTCCAGATTGTACCTTACAGTCTAGAGGAGATGGGGATGAGACATAAGGTGACAGATCAGTATCTGTAACTAAGTTGTCAGGGATTATAACTAGTCGGTCTGTGATGGTCAGTAGAGGGGTAGAAGTGTCCAGGTCCAGATTGTAACCTTACAGTCTAGAGGAGATGGGGAGGAGACATAAGGTGACAGATCAGTATTGTAACTAAGTTGTCAGTGGATTATAACTAGTCGGTCTGTGGTGGGTCAGTAAGAGGGGTAGAAGTGTCCAGGTCCAGATTGTAACCTTACAGTCTAGAGGAGATGGGGATGAGACATAAGGTGACAGATCAGTATCTGTAACTAAGTTGTCAGTGGATTATAACTAGTCGGTCTGTGATGGGTCAATTAAGAGGGTAGAAGTGTCCAGGTCCAATTGTAACCTTACAGTCTAGAGGAGATGGGGATGAGACATAAGGTGACAGATCAGTATCTGTAACTAAGTTTCAGTGGATTATAACTAGTCGGTCTGTGATGGTCAGTAGAGGGGTAGAAGTGTCCAGGTCCAGATTGTAACCTTACAGTCTAGGGAGATGGGATGAGACATAAGGTGACAGATCAGTATCTGTAACTAAGTTGTCAGTGGATTATAACTAGTCGGTCTGTGATGGGTCAGTAATAGGGGTAGAAGTGTCCAGGTCCAGATTGTAACCTACAGTCTAGAGGAGATGGGATGAAACATAAGGTGACAGATCAGTATGTAACTAAGTTGTCAGTGGATTATAACTAGTCGGTCTGTGATGGGTCAGTAAGAGGGTAAGTGTCCAGGTCCAGATTGTAACCTTACAGTCTAAGGAGATGGGGAGACATAAGGTGACAGATCAGTATCTGTAACTAAGTTGTCAGTGGATTATAACTAGTCGGTCTGTGATGGGTCAGTAAGAGGGTAGAGTGTCCAGGTCCAGATGTAACCTTACAGTCTAGAGGAGATGGGGATGAGACATAAGGTGACAGATCAGTATCTGTAACTAAGTTGTCAGTGATTATAACTAGTGGTCTGTGATGGGTCATAAAAGAGGGTAGAAGTGTCGCAGGTCCGATTGTAACCTTCCAGTCTAGAGGAGATGGGGATGAACATAAGGTGACAGATCAGTATCTGTAACTAAGTTGTCAGTGATTATAACTAGTCGGTCTGTGATGGGTCAGTAAGAGGGGTAAAGTGTCCAGGTCCAGATTGTAACCTTACAGTCTAGAGGAGATGGGGATGAGACATAAGGTGACAGATCAGTATCTGTAACTAAGTTGTCAGTGGATTATAATAGTCGGTCTGTGATGGTCAGTAAGAGGGGTAGAAGTTCCAGGTCCAGATTGTAACCTTACAGTCTAGAGGAATGGGGATGGACATAAGGTGACAGATCAGTATCTGTAACTAAGTTGTCAGTGATTATAACTAGTCGTTCTGGTGGGAGGTCGTAAGAGGGTAGAAGTGTGTCCAGGTCCAGATTGTAACCTTACAGTCTAGAGGAGATGGGGATGAGACTAAGGTGACAGATCAGTATCTGTAACTAAGTTTAGTGGTTATAACTAGTCGGTCCTGTGATGGGGTCAGTAAGAGGGGTAGAAGTGTCCAGGTCCAGATTGTAAACCTTAACGTCTAGAGAGATGGGGATGAGACATAAGGTGACAGATCAGTATCTGTAACTAAGTTGTCAGTGGATTATAACTAGTCGGTCTGTGATGGGTCAGTAAGAGGGGTAGAAGTGTCCAGGTCCAGATTGTAACCTTACAGTCTAGAGGATTGGGAATGAGACATAAGGTGACAGATCGTATCTGTAACTAAGTTGTCAGTGGATTATAACTAGTCGGTCTGTGATGGGTCATAATAGGGTAGAAGTGTCCAGGTCCAGATTGTAACCTTACAGTCTAGAGGAGATGGGGATGAGACATAGGTGACAGATCAGTATCTGTAACTAAGTTGTCATGGATTATAACTAGTGGTCTTTGATGGTCTAAGAGGGGTAGAAGTGTCCAGGTCCAGATTGTAACCTTACAGTCTAGAGGAGATGGGAGACATAAGGTGACAGATCAGTCTGTAAATAGTTTCAGGATTAAACTAGTCGGCTTGATGGGTCAGTAGAGAGGGGTATAGAAGTGTCCAGGTCCAGATTGTAACCTTACAGTCTAGAGGAGATGGGAGGAGACATAAGGTGACAGATCAGTACTGTAACTAAGTTGTCAGTGATTAATACTAGTCGGTCTGTGATGGGTCAGTAAGAGGGTAAAGTGTCCAGTCCGATGTAACCTTACAGTCTAAGAGATGGGGGATGAACATAAGGTGACAGATCAGTATCTGTAACTAAGTTGTCAGTGGATTATAACTAGTAGTCGGTGATGGGTCAGTAAGAGGGTAGAAGTGTCCAGGTCCAGATTGTAACCTTACAGTCTAGAGGAGATGGGGATGAGACATAGTAGGTACAGATCAGTATCTGTCACTAAGTTTCAGTGGATTATACTAGTCGGTCTGTGATGGTCAGTAAGAGGGGTAGAAGTGTCCAGGTCCAGATTGTAACCTTACAGTCTAGAGGAGATGGGGATGAGACATAAGGTGACAGATCAGTATCTGTAACTAAGTTGTCAGTGGATTATAACTAGTCGGTCTGTGATGGTGTCAGTAGAGGGGTAGAAGTGTCCAGGTCCAATTGTAACCTTACAGTCTAGAGGAGATGGGGATAGACTAAGGTGACAGTCAGTATCTGTAACTAGAGTTGTCAGTGGTATTATAACTAGTCGGTCTTTGATGGGTCTAGAGGGGTAGATGTCCGGGTCCAGATTGTAACCTTACAGTCTAGAGAAGTGGGATGAGACATAAGGTGAACAGATCAGTATCTGTAACTAAGTTGTCAGTGGATTATCTAGTCGTCTGTGATGGGTCAGTAAGAGGGGTAGAAGTGTCCAGGTCCAGATTGTAACCTTACAGTCTAGAGGAGATGGGGATGAGACATAAGGTGACAGATCATATCTGTAACTAAGTTGTCAGTGGATTATACTAGTCGTCTTTGATGGGTCAGTAAGAGGGGTAGAAGTGTCCAGGTCCAGATTGTAACCTTACAGTCTAGAGGAGATGGGGATGAGACATAAGGTGGACAGATCAGTATCTGTAACTAAGTTGTCAGTGGATTATAACTAGTCGGTCTGTGATGGGTCAGTAAGAGGGTAGAAGTGTCCAGTCCCAGATTGTAACCTTACAGTCTAGAGGAGATGGGGATGAGACATAAGGTGACAGATCAGTATCTGTAACTAAGTTGTCAGTGGATTATAACTAGTCGGTCTGTGAGGGTCAGTAAGAGGGTGAATGTCCAGGTCCAGATTGTAACCTACAGTCTAGAGGATATGGGGATGAGACATAAGGTGACAGATCAGTATTCTGTAACTAAGTTGTCAGTGGATTATAACTAGTCGGTCTGTGATGGGTCAGTAAGAGGGGTAGAAGTGTCCAGGTCCAGATTGTAACCTTACAGTCTAAGGAGATGGGGATGAGACATATAGGTGACAGATCAGTATCTGTAACTAAGTTGTCATTGGATTATAACTAGTCGGTCTTTGATGGGTCAGTAAGAGGGTTGAAGTGTCCAGTCCAGATTGTAACCTTACAGTCTAGAGGAGATGGATGAGACATAAGGTGACAGATCAGTATCTGTAACTAGTTGTCAGTGGATTATAACTAGTCGGTCTGTGATGGGTCAGTAAGAGGGGTAGAAGTGGTCCAGGTCCAGATTGTAACCTTACAGTCTAGAGGAGGGGATGAGACATAAGGTGACAGCATCAGTATCTGTAACTAAGTTGTCAGTGGATTATAACTAGTCGTTCTGGATGGGTCATGTAAGAGGGGTAGAAGTGTCCAGTCCAGATTGTAACCTTACAGTCTAAGGAGTGGGGATGATACATAAGGTGACAGATCAGTATCTTGTACTAAGTTTCAGTGGATATAACTAGTCGTCTGTGATGGGTCAGTAAGAGGTGAGAAGTGTCCAGGTCCAGATTGTAACCTTACAGTCTAGAGGAATGGGGATGAGACATAAGGTGACAGATCAGTATCTGTAACTAGTTGTCAGTGGATTATACTAGTCGGTCTGTGATGGTCAGTAAGAGGGGTAGAAGTGTCCAGGTCCAGATTGTACCTTACAGTCTAGAGGAGATGGGATGACGAAGTGACAGATCATATCTGTAACTAAGTTGTCAGTGGATTATAACTAGTCGGTCTGTGTGGGTCAGTAAAGGGGTAGAAGTGTCCAGGTCCAGATTGAACTTTACAGTCTAGAGGAGATGGGGATGAGAACTAAGGTGACAGATCAGTATCTGTAACTAAGTGTCCAGTGGATTATAACTAGTCGGTCTGTGATGGTCAGTAGATGAGGGTAGAAGTGTCCAGGTCCAGATTGTAACCTTAACAGTAGAGGAGATTGGGGAGACATAGGTGACAGATCAGTATCTGTACTAAGTTATCCAGTGGATTATAACTAGTCGGTCTGTGATGGGTCAGTAAGAGGGGTAGAAGTGTCCAGTCCAGATTGTAACCTTACTTCTAGAGGAGATGGGATGAGACATAAGGTGACAGATCAGTTCTGTTAACAAGTTGTCAGTGGATATAAACTAGTCGGTCTGTGTGGTCAGTAAGAGGGGTAGAAGTGTCCAGGTCCAATTGTCACCTACAGTCTAGAGGAATGGGGATGAGACATAAGGTGACAGATCAGTATCTGTAACTAAGTTGTCAGTGGATTATAAACTAGTCGGTCTGTGATGGGTCAGTAAGAGGGGTAGAAGTGTCCAGGTCCAGATTGTAACCTTACATCTAGAGGGAGATGGGGATGAGACATAAGGTGACAGAATCAGTATCTGTAAAACTAAGTTGTCAGTGGATTATAGCTAGTCGTGCATTATTGTAGCAGTGTCAGTGATTACTAGTGCGTGGTCAGTAAAGGAGAATGCGGTCAGATTGTCATAGTCAAGAGGGACTAAGGGCCGATAATCGTCATGCAGGCAATAGTCGTATGGGATAAAAGTCATAGATTCCACTTAAGTACATAGGTGCAACAGATGTACAAGTCAGATACTAGCGTGGATGTAGTAAGAGTCAGTCCAATTGAACACAGTCTTAGAGATGCTGAGCAAGACAGATAGTATCTAACAGGCCTAAACATGTCTTGGCGAAGTAGCACCAGATTTTAGCTTAAGCAGAGGGGGGTGTACCCAGGGTACATCGTCAACTATTGCTGGATTCTGTCTGTCGTGCGAAAGGTGCAGTCAACATGCCGCGGCCAAGCACATGCAAGCTGTCCCAACAGCCCACTCAATGCAAAAGGGGGGCACACACGCAAGCCACATGCCCCACATCAACAGAGCCAAAACAGCCACATCACAGCAATCACTGCCCACCGTCAACAGGCGAGCCACAAATTCGCCACAGTCACAGGCAAAAGCCAAACAGCCCACAGTCACAGGCAAGTCCAAACATGCCCACAGTCAACAGCCAGCCAAACATGCTCACATCCAACGGCATCGCCTCAATAACATGGCCCACCCGCAAAACATGCCCCATCAAACAGCAAGCCAACATGCTCACAGTCAACAGGCAAGCCAAACATTGCCACATTCACAGGCAAGCCAAACATGCCCACATCCACAGGCAGCCGCCAAACAATGCTCACAGTCAACCAGCAAGCCAAACATGTCCCACAGTCAACAGGCAAGTCAAACATGCCCACAGTCACCAGGCACCAAGCCACAGTCACATGCCCATGCAGTCCACAGTCACTGCACCAAACACTTGCCCACAGTCAACATGCAGAGCCAAACATGCCCCATCAAGGAGATCCACACAAAATGCCAAGCCAAAACACAGGAGGCACACCCAAAATACGGCCACAACGAAACCAAAAAGATTGCAAAGAGATCAAAACGAACCCCGGGAGGAGAAGTCTGGTTGTATCTGGAATGGTAATGGCCAACGTTTTTCATCCCCACGGATGTACCTTACACCCTACTACCCAATTACACCTATTAAATGAGTGGTATTATATTACACCGTTTATTTAAAAATGTAGATAAAATGTCTGCCGTAATTAGGCCAGTACATATACTAAGAGATGATAACTGTATGATAAGGTGGTACCTGTTATGATTATGGACGTAACCAGTTCATTCTACAGCCAAGGCTTCTCGAGATATCCACTTCGCCTCTTCCTCAGGTCAATTTCTTAGTACTACTGACCCGAGGAAGAGAGAATGGATCTCTCGAAAGCTTTCTGTAGAATTGAACTGTTTAGGTCCTATACAAAGGTTCACCTTATCCACATACTCATCCTACGTCCATAATATAAAGGTATCACCTTATCCTACAGTTCTCATCTCTTAAAAATGTTGTGTACAGGGAACTCTATGACATTTAGGTGCTGATATCAAACGGTTTTCATATAAATAAAAAAACAACAGACTTTTAATTTAACATTCTTTCTCAGTTTACAATTCGCCATTTTGGTACCGCATATACTATGGTGATTCACTATCAAGTACAATGTCCTAGAACGTTAGGCACTATGGATTCAGGTAAAGCAACACACTCAGTACGTGCAGGGTGGGGCTGAGTAGAAAAAAATTTGGTCCATAGTAAAATATAAAATACAGGACCAGGAACCGACGACCACTGAATAGTCCACAAGAAAGGGGGGAGCAGCGGGAAGGAACCGGTTAAGTTGGACGGGAAAATACAAACAGATAGATCAATAAATCCAACAATACAAAGCATATAAAATAATCTTTTAAATATACAATTATAAAAAAAATAAAAAAATATAAAAAATACTAAAGATACTAAAAATAAATAAAAAGGAAATCTAAAAAATATAATACTAAAAAAATTAAATACTAAAAATATAAATACTAAAAAATAAATAATAATAATACTAAAAATATAAATAAAAAATAAATACTAAAAATTTAAATACTAAAAAAATAAAATAAAACATAAATACTAAAAACTAAACTAAAAAAATACTAAAAATATAAATAAAATAAATAAAAATAAATACTAAAAAATAAACTACTAAAAAATAAATAAAAATAATCTACAAAAAATATATAAACTAAAAATAAATAAGAATAAATAAAAAATAAATACTAAAAAAATAAGATAAAAATAAATAACTAAAAAATATAAAATACTAAAAAATCAAAGTTTGTAACAACTACAGAGTTATTTCAGTATACTACAGACTTCGCTAATAAACTCCAGAGCATTGAACAGCTGTCCGCTAATGCTTACTAGTACCGTGGCCGTAATATCGCTGTATAACAACATCACACATACTGATGGTATCGCAGCATGTGGTAATTTGTAAAAACTGCCCCCCCTTATAATACAGTCCCCGTCCCACCAGTCCTCATTGTGTTTCATTCTCGTATCTCTAATTATTTTACCATTTAACCAAGAAATTTACCTACACGATGGGTTGAAGCTATGGGAGCAAAATGGCCCCCTCAGTATGCCACTTATCGGTCTGATTGGGAGGTTCCTCAAAGTCCAACATAAAACCACCAGTTACTGTCGTTACATAACGATGGTTTACCAACGAAAGGAATCCTATATCAGCAACCGGGCAAACGTAAGACTCCTTTGGCTGCCACTTACAGCCCCATCAATACTAGACCTGTACCCCAAAAAATGCTTAATGATGAATTGATTGGCTCCGGCTGGATAATTCTTTTGTGTGATTAGGTTAATAAATGAATACTTGATCAATTGATGTTTTGGAATGGATATAAAATATTACAAACCCCCCCCTTCCATTAACATGAAATAATCAAAAACCAATGAACCACTTTATCAATTCAATCTCATTTATTAATCCATTTCGGTTTTTCGCCAATCGCTTCTGAGAATCGAGTTGAAAAACCTACTTGTTCCGACCCTTCACACAATCCCCATTTTCTCATGTGGCCCGCCTTGTAAATGTTTTTCCCAATTTCCCACCCCTGATGACGCGCCAAGCTATTAGTATAGAACTGCCCAGATATGTTCAGTACGGAAGAGAGAGAACAGACGCCTGGTGTACATCTTCCAAATGAAAAGAGACTCCACACAGAACAATTACCACTCACATGAAACAAAGCTTGAGAACCCCATGGATAACCTTCTACAGCACACAGGAGAATAAAGAAATAATAACCTATAACCCAGTAACTTTGAAGTAATATGGACAATAATAAGGAACTACCAAACCGACGATATCAAGATAAACCCTTATTAACATTCTCCCAGAACCCCCTACCTTGCCTTTCACAACCACCAAACCTTCACCAAAACTAGTAGAAGAAGTACAGACAGATGATGAATATCCCCCCAGGCACCAAACCAGCGGGGTCCTCGTTGTAAAGTAACAATATTCCAGTTCTCCACCTGTAACACCAGGCGGGGTATTTAAACACCCAGGGATCTACAGCTGCACATCCAGCAATTGTGGGGTTTTAATACATGTAACCACTGACGGACACTATATAGAGGATGAACTCCCTACGGAAGTTCCATATCTTGACTCCAAAATGGGTTAAACCGAGGACTTGGATTCTAGCCCCTATGACTTTGATATATTAGTATGTAGGACCATATTTGGATGGTATACTATATACTGCCTCTGCCCTGAGGAAGAGGGTTGAAATCCCCCGAAGCTTGTTAAACTGAATAAACTGTCCATTTAAAGTATCCACAGTACTCTACTATTTACTGGGGTATAAACAGCACCATATACTGGTTTCTTAGTGGCTTGAACGGCTCCAAAACTGCAGTGGTTGAAGTGGCCATGAGTGTCCTTTCTGGACATGAGTGTGGCACCTTACCTTTACCTGTTGCATGTTCTGTTACTGGACACGTCTCTCTTCTGGCTCTAAACATCCTAGGGTATTCCATAGGAGGATGAACTTCATCCACAGGCACCCTTCTATGAAGCAATATAAAATATGGCTCAATGTCCGCACTCCTCCAAATTTAGAAGGCGGCAGTCCTATCAGCGCTTGTGTTGCTTTGCATCTCTGGTTGCTGAAGGTAGACTTACGCTCCGGTACTAAGTTACGTATGCCCTTAGTGGGGGGGGCAGTACACAGCCTATAACTGCAAACCGGTGAGAGACTATTGTACTTTTTGGGTCGTTGTGTGGTGGTCTGTGTGATGTTCTGTATGTGTGTTGGTGCATGCAGGGCCCATTTTGGGTGCAGAACCATCCTTCTGTGCTGGGCCCATCTTTGGGGGCATGGCCCATTTGTAATGTACAGAGCTATATTTTCACCATGTCTAATGGTTTGCTGGTTCCCGTGTTAGAGGCCTTATATTTTCACCAGGTTCTAATGGGGTTGACTTCTCCTTATCAGAGGGCTTTATTTTCACCAGGTTTCTAATGGGGTTTGACTGTTCTCATGATCAGAGGCTTTATTTTCACCATGTTCTAGGGTTTTGACTGGTTCTCGTGGATTAGAGGCTATATTTCACCAGGTTCTAATGGGGTTTGACTGGGTTCTCCTGATCAGAGGCTTTAGTTTCAACCCAGGTTCTTAATGGGGTTGACGGTTTCTCTGATCAGAGTGCTTTTTATATTTTCACCAGGGTCTAGTGGGGTGGATGGTTCTCGTTATCAGATGGCTAATTTTCAACCAGTTCCTAATGGGTTGCTGTTCTCGTGAATCAGAGGCTTTTATTTTCAACCAGGTTTTCAATGGGGTTACTGTTCTCGTGATTAGAGGCATATTTTCATCAAGGTTCTAATGGGGTTGACTGGTTCTCCTGATCAGAGCTTTATTTTCACCAGGTTCTAATGGGGTTGACGGGTTCTCCTGACCATAGGTATATTTTCACACCAGGTTCTAATGGGGTTGACTGGTTCTATCCTGATCAGATGCTATATTTGTCACCAGGTTCTAATGGGTTGACTGTTTCTCCTGATCAAGGCATATTTTCACCAGGTCTAATGGGGTTGACTGGTTCTCCTGATAAGATAGGCTTTATTTTCACCATGTTCTAATGGGTTTGACTGGTTCTCCTGATCATAGGCTTTATTTTCCCAGGTTTCTAATGGGTTGACTGGTTCTCCTGATCAGAGCTTTATTTTCAACCAGGTTTCTAATGGAGTTGACTGGTGCTCTCTCCTGATCAGAGGCTTTATTTTCACCAGTTCTAATGGGTTTGACTGGTTGCTCCCTATCAAGGCTTTATTTTCACCAGGTTCTAAATGGTTTTGACTTGTTCTCCTGATCGAGGCTTTATTTTCAACCAGGGTTTCTAATGGGGTTGACTGGTTCTCCTGATCAAGCTTTATTTTCCACCAGGTTCTAATGGGGTTTGACTTGTTCTCCGTGACAAGGATGCTATATTTTCATCAGGTTCCTAATGGGGTTGACTGGTTCTCCTGATCAGAGGCTTTAATTTTCCACCAGGTTCTAATGGGGTTGACTGGTCTCTCCTGAATCAGAGTCTTTATTTTTCACCAGTTCTAATGGGGTTTTGAACTGGTTCTTCCCTGATCATATGCTATATTTTCACCAGGTTATAATGGGGTTGACTGTTCTCTCGTGATCAGAGCTATATTTTTGTTCACCAGTTCTAATGGGTTTGACTGGTTTTCTCCTGATCAGAGGCTATATTTTCACCAGGTTCTAATGGTTGACTGGTTTCGTGATCATAGGCTTTATTTTCACACCAGGTTCTAATGGGGTTGACTGTTCTCGTGATCAGATGCTTTATTTCACCAGGTTCTAATGGGGTTTGACTGGTTTCTCCGTGATCAGAGGCTTTATTTCACCAGGTTCTAATTGGGTTTACTGGTTCCTGCCTGATCAGAAGGCTTTATTTTCCAACAGGTTCTAATGGGTTGACTGTTCTCGTGATCATGAGGCTAGATTTTGCACAGGTTCTAATTGGGTTGACTGTTCTCCGTGTCAGAGGCTATATTTTTCACCATGTTATAATGAGGTTGACTGGTTCTCCTGATCAGAGGCTATATTTTCACCAGGTTCTAATGGGGTGCCTGGTTCTCGTGATCGAGGCTATATTTCACCATGTTTCTAATGGGGTTGACTGTGTTCTCGTGATCAGAGGCTTTTAGTTCACCATGTTCTAATGGGGTTTTACTGGTTTCCTCGTGATTAGAGGCTTATATTTCCAACCAGGTTTCTAAGGGGTTGACTTGTTCTCCGATCAGAGGCTATATTTTCCACCAGTTCTAATGGGTTGACTGGTTCTCCTGATCAGAGGCTTTAGTTGTCAACAGGTTCTAATGGGTTTACTGGTTCTCCTGATCAGGTGGCTTTATTTTCCACCAGGTGTTCTAATGGGGTTGACTGGTTCCCTGATCAGAGAGGCTTTAGTTTCACCAGTTCTAATGAGTGACGGTTCGCCTGATCAGAGGCTTTTATTTTCACGCAGGTTCTAATGGGGTTTTGACTGGTTCTCCCCTTATCAGAGGCTTATTTTCACCAGTTTCTAATGGGGTTAACTGGGTTCTCCTGACAGAGCGATATTTTCACCAGGGTTCTATGGGGGTGCGGTCTCGTGATCATAGGCTATATTTTCACCAGGTATTCTAATGGGGTTGACTGGTTTCTCCTGATCAAGGCTTTATTTTCACCAGTTCTAATGGGGTTGACTGGTTCTCTCCTGATCAGAGGCTTTATTTTCACACCAGGTTCTAATGGGTTGACTGGTTTTCGCCACTGATCAGAGGCTATATTTTCAACAGGTCTAATGGTGTTGACTGGTCTCCGGATTCAAAGGCTATATTTTCCCCAGGTCTAATGGTTTTTGGACTGTTCTCGTGATCAGAGGCTTTATTTTCCACCAGGTCTAATGGGGTTGACTGGTTTCTCGTGATCAAGGCTTTATTTTCAACCAGGTTCTATGGGGTTGACTTGTTCTCGCGTATCAGAGCTTATTTTCACCAGTTTCTACTGGGTGACTGGTTTCTCTGATCAGATGCTTTAGTTTCAACAGGTTCGAATGGGGTTGACTGGTTCTCAGTGCTCAGATGGCTATAATTTTCACAGGTGTCTAATGGGTTACTGGTCTCGGATTCAGAGCTAATTGTTTTCACCAGGTTCAAATGAGGTTGCCTGGTCTCCTGATGAGAGGCCTATATTTTTCACCATGTTCTAATGGGGTTGACTGGTTCTCGTGTCAGAGGCTATAATTTCCACCAGTTTCTAATGGGGGTGTGACTGGTTCTCGTGGATCAGAGCTTTATTTTCACCAGGTTTCTAATGGGGTTGACTGGTTCTCGTGATAGAGGCTATATTTCACCAGTTCTAATGGGTGACTCGGTCTCCGGATCAAGGCTATATTTCATCACCAGGTTCTAATCGGGGGTTGACTGGTTTCTTCCTGATCAAGGCTTTATTTTCAACAGGTCTAATGGGGTGACTGGTTCTCCTGATCAGAGGCTTTATTTTCACCAGGTCTAATGGTGTTGACTGGTCTCCTGATCAGAGGCTTTATTTTCACCAGGTTCTAAGAGGTTGACTGGTTCTCCTGTCAGAGGCTTTAATTTTTCAACTCAGTTCCTAATGGGGTTGACTGGTTCTCCTGATCAAGGCTATATTTTTTCACCAGGTTTCTAATGGGTTACTGGTTCTCCGATCAGGAGGCTATAATTTTCACCATTTCTAATGGGTTGACTGTTCTCGTGATCAGAGGCTATAATTTTCACCAGGTTTCTAATTGGGTTGACTGGTTCTCTCCTGATCAGAGGCTATATTGTAAACCAGGTTCTAATGGGGTTGACTGGTTCTCCTGATCAGGAGTCTTTATTTTCCAACCAGGTTCTAATGGGGTTGACGGTCTCGTTGATTAGCTGCTAATATTTTCACCAGGTTCTAATGGGTTACTGGTTCTCCTGCTCAGAGGCTTTATTTCACCAGTTTTCTAATGGTTTGACTGGTCTCCTGATCAGAGGCCTTTATTTTCACCAGGTTCTAATGGGTTTGACTGGTTCTCTGAACTGGTTCTCCTGAGCAGAGGCTTTAATTTCAACAGTTCTAATGGGTTGACTGGTTCTCGTGATCAGAGGCTATTATTTCACCAGGTTCTAATGGGGTTGACTGGTTCTCGTGAGCCAGGCTATATTTTCACAGGTCTAATGAGGTTGACTGGTTTCTGTTCTCCTGATCAGAGCTAATATTTCACCAGGTTCTAATGGGTTGACTGGTTCTCGTGATCAGAGGCCTTATTTCACCAGGTCTATGGGGTTGTGACTGGTTCTCGTGATTAGAGGCGATATTTTCCAATACCAGGTTTCTAATGGGGTTGATGGTTCTCCTGATAGAGGCTATATTTCACCAGGTTCTAATGTGGTTTACTGGTCTCCTGATCAAGGCTTCTATTTTTCAACAGGTTCTAATGGGGTTGACTGGTTTCTCGCGAATCAGAGGCTTATTTTCACCAGGTTCTAATGGGGTTGCTTGGTTCTGCTGTCAGAGGCTTTTATTTTCACCAGGTTTCTAAATGAGTTGACTGGTCTCCTGATCATAGGCTTTAATTTTCACCAAGGTTTAAGGGGGTGACTGGTTCTCCTGATCAGTAGCTTTATTTTCACCAGGTTCTAATGGGGGTTGACTGGTTTCTCCTGATCAAGGCTATATTTTCACCAGGTCTAATGGGGTGACTGGTTCTTCTCCTGATCAGAGGCTATATTTTCACAGGTTTCTAATGGGGTTGACTGGTTCTCGTGATCAGAGGCTATATTTTCACCAGGTTCTAATGGGGTTTACTGGTTTCTCCTGAATCAGAGGCTATATTTTCACAGGTTCTAAGGGGGTTGACTGGTTCTCGTGATCAGAGGCTTTATATTTTTCACCAGTTCTCATGGGTTGAATGGTTCTCGTGATTTAAAGAAAAAGGCTAATTTTCACCGTTCTAATTTTGGGGGACTGGTTCTCCTGATCAGAGGCTATATTTCATCACACCAGGTTCTAATGGGTGACTGGTTCTCTCACTGATCAGAGGCTTTATTCAACAGGTTTCTACTAATGGGGTTGACTGGTTCTTCTGATCAGGGCTTTAATTTTCATCCAGGTCTAATGGGGGTTGACTGTTTCTGCCTGATCAGAGGCTTTTATTTTCACCAGGTTCCTAATGAGTTTACTGTTCTCCGATCAGAGGCCTTTATTTTCAACGTTCTAATGGGTTGACTGGTTTCTCCTGATCAGAGCTTATTTTCATCACCAGTTCTAAGGTGTTGACTGGGTTCTCCTGATCAGAGGCTATATTTTCATTTTCAACCAGGTTTCTAATTGGGTTGACTGGGTTCCTCCTGATCAGAGGCTTTTATTTTCACAGTTCTAATGAGGTGAACTGGTTCTCCTGATCAGAGGCTTTATTTTCACCAGGTTCATGGGGTTGACTGTTTCTCTCCTGATCAAGGCTTTATTTTTCATCACCAGGTTCTAATGAGGTTGACTGGTTCCTCCTGATTCAGAGGCTTTAATTTTCACCAGGTTCTAATGGGGGTTACTTGGTTCTCCTGAATCAGAGGCGTTATTTTCACCAGGTTCGAGGGGTTTGAACTGTTTTCTCCCTGATCAGGCTATATGTTCACCATTTTCTAATGGGTTGACTGGTTCTCCTGATCCGAGGAGCTTTATTTTCACCAGTTCTATGAGGTGACTGTTCTCCTGATCAGAGGGCTTTATTTTCACCAGGTTCTATGGGGGTTGACTGATTCTCCTGATTCAGAGTCTTTATTTTCACCAGGTTCTAATGAGGTTGACTGTTCTCCTGATCAGATGGCTTTATTTCACCATTTCTATGGGGTTGACTGGTCTCCTGATCAGAGGCTATATTTTCACTCAAGGTTTCTAATGGGGGTTGACTGGTTCTACCTGATCAAGGCTTTATTTTCATTTCCCCAGTTCTAAATGGGGTTGACTGTTTTCTCCTGACAGAGGCTTTATTATTCACACAGGTTCTAATGGGTTGACTGTTCTCCCTGAATCAGAGGCTTTTATTTCACCAGGTCTAATGGGTTGACTGGTTTCTCCGTATCAGAGGCTTTTATTTTCACCAGTTTCTAATGGGGTTTGACTGGTTCTCCTGATCAGAGGCTATATTTCCACCAGGTTCTAATGGGTTGATGGTTCTCCTAGATCAGAGGCTTTATTTTCACCAGTTCTAATGGGTTTGGACTGGTTTCCCTGATCGAGTCTTTATTTTCACCAGGTTCTAATGGGTGACTGGTTTCTCCTGAGCAGAGGCTTTATTTTCACCAGGTTCTTAATGGGGTTGGACTGGTTGCCTGATCAGAGGCTTTATTTCATTCACTCATGTCTAATTGGGTTGAAGGTGTCTCCTGTATCAGAGGCTTTATTTCGACCATGTCTAATGGGGGTTGACGGGTTCTCCTGAGTCATAGGCTTTTTTTCCCCAGGTTCCTAATGGGTTGGAACTGGTTCTCCTGTCCAGAGGCTTTATTTTCACCAGGTTCAATGGGGTTGACTGGTTCTCATGAATCATAAGGCTTTATTTGCTCCAGGTTCTAATGGGGTTGACTGGTTCTCCTGTCAGAGGCTTTATTTTCCACCAGGTTCTAATGGTGTTGACTGGTTCTCCCTGATCCAGAGGCTTTATTTTCACCAGGTTCTAATGGGGTTATGGGGGTTTGACTGGTTCTCCTGATCAGAGGCTTTTATTTTCACGCAGGTTCTAAATGGGGTTGTTACTGGTTCTCCTGATCAGAGACTTTATTTTCACCAGTTCTAATGGGGTAGCTGGCCGGGATGGCTTAGTTTGAATCATGCTGGCCACCTTTGAGAACATATCTTCTGATGAACTTATAAAAGATGAATCTATCATGTTTTGTACTGATGACAGGATCTGCTCAGAGAGATATATTGGGAACAATCGTTACGTAGCTTGTTGGCCCGTATGGCCGGCTTGTGTCACATCCATAACCTTCATTTCTAGGCTCTCGTGGTGAATAGTGATGTATCTTCATATCTGGAAGCTCTGAAAAAATAAAGTAAACTCGAAAATGAAATGGACTCTCTCTCTTTAGAAAGCTTCAACCCCTAAAAAAATCTATGTTCTATATATTAGTATACAGTGGCTTTTGGAATTGCATAGTACTTAACTTTTTGCCCTTAAAGTGGGCTTTGTCTAATTTTTCCCCAACACCAGCCCTACCCGGACTAGCCATGAAATGCCCTAACCAACGCAACACGTCAATTACTTTCTCCATTAAAGGGGAAGTGGTGGTCATTTTTTAAAAACCAACACATTGCCTAACAAGCTGCACTATGGAATTACCCAGGACTTTTTTTAAAGGCTATCTAAATTCTATATTGACAGTCGTTCTCCTTTAAACCATTTTTTATTCTGCTTGACCATATCCCTTGTTAAAACTTCATCATCACACCTGACAACGGGAATGGTTCCGAACACACTTTAATATTGTTTATTACTCGGGTGAGATGATTTAGGTGTTGCGGTTAGATAAGGCAGCCCACGTGCCTTTCCTATTGCTGGGTTTTTTTTTTAATCTGACCCTTGGCCTACTAGCTCTGTTCTGCCAAAAATAGTTGTCCGTGAAATTTTGCGTCTGGTGCCTTGCACATGAAGGAAATGAAAGGGAATTCAGCCAGCTTGCTGATGTGGCACACCTTGCAGTCGACAGTCCACCCATCTAATAACCCCTCATCGCTCAATGTGTCCTTCCCGCCTTTCACTTATATCAATAAAGCTCTACAGTAATGGCAAACAATATTGCACCTCCCACCCTGGCATCATGCATATATACAAGATACATAGACAGTATATATATACCGATACATAGACATATAGATATACAATACATAACATATAATATACAGATACATAGCACAATATAGATTATATACAGGTCTAGACAAATATAGATATTCAGATACAGTAGACAATAGAGATTACAAATACATAGACAGTATAGATATCCAGTACATCGACAATAAGATATACAGTACATAGACAGTATAGATTATACAGGTACATAGACATATAGATATAAGATTACATAGACAAGTATAGATATACAGATACATAGACAATATAGCTTGATACATTACATAGACAATATATACAGTACAATAGACAATATAGATTACAATACATTGACAATATAGATATACCGATATATAGACATATAGATATACAGTACATAGACAATATAATATACCGATACATAGACCGTAATAGATATACATATACATAGACAGTATCGATATACATATACATAGACAGTATATATATACATATATTAGAAATATATATCTACAGATATATAGACAATATAGATATACAGGTACATAGACCAATAAGATTACGATACTAGACAGTAATAGATATACAATACATTACTGTATATATATATATCATATGCCTACTAACGTCACGGTTACATCATGTTTAAATCTACGTCAATCGGGTATAATCATGTTGAGGCTACGTCATCGTTATAATCAGTGTTTGCTACGTCCTATGTCTACAGTGTTTAGCTACGGCCATCGGTTATCAATCAGTGTTTAGCTATGTCATCAGTTAATAATCTAGTGTTTATCTATGTCATCAGTTATAACAGTGTTTTAGCTATGTTATCAGTTATAATCAGTGTTTAAGCTCTGTTCATCGGTTTTATAATCATTGTTTGCTGGTCATCGTATAATCATTGTTGAGCTACTCATCAGTTATAATCGTGTTTAGCTAATTCATCAGTTTATAAATCATTGTTTAGCTACGTCATCAGTTATAATCAAGTGTTTATCTATGTCATCGGTTATAATCAGTGTTTTAGCTTGTCATATCGTTATAATCAGTGTTTAGCTGTGTCATCGGATTATACGCAGTGTTAAGCTAGGTTGCGTTATAACCGTGTTTAGCTAGTTATCGTTTACAATCAGTGTTTACTATGTTATCAGTACAATCGTGTTTAGCTATGTTATCAGTTTATAATCATGTTTAGCCATGTCATCATTTAGAATCAGTGTTTAGCCATGTCACAGTTATAATCAATGTTTAGCTATGTTATCGGTTATAATCAGTGTTTAGAGCCATGTCATCAGTTATAATCAGTGTTAGCCATGTCCTCATATAATCAGTGTTTTAGCTATGTTACGTTAAGATCAGTGTTTAGCCTGTTATCGGTTATAATCAGTGTTTAGCCATGTCATCGTTAAATTCAGTGTTTAGCCATGTTCTCGGTTATAATCAGTGTTTAGCTGTCATCGGTTATAATCATGTTTATGCCATGTCCCATCGGTTATATCAGTGTTATCTAGGTCCTCGGTTATATCAATGTTTTAGAGCCATGTTATCGGTTATAATCAGTGTTTTTATCTATGTTATCGGTATCATCCAAGTGGTTTAGCTAAGGTCATCGGTTATATCAGGTTTAGCTATGGTTTCGGTTCTATCGTGTTTAGCTATGTTATCGGTATAATCATTGTTTATCTATGTTTATCGGTTATATTCATGTTTTAGCTATGGTTAGCGGTTTATAATCCTGTTTAGCTATGTTATCGGTTTATATCAGTGTTAGCTATGTCATCGTCTAATCATGTTGACTATGTCATCGGTTTATAATCAGTGTTTAGCTATGTCAGCGGTTATAATCAGTGTTTATCTATGTCTCGGTTATAATCAGTGTTTAGCTATGTTCTCGGTTTTATCAATGTTAGCTTGTCATCGGTTTTAATCAGTGTTTATCTAATGTCATCGGTTATAATCAGTGTTTAGCTATTTATCGTTATAATCGTGTTTAGCTATGTCATCGGTTTAATCAGTGTTGAATCTTATGTCCCTCGGTTTATATATCATTGTTTTAGCTATGATCCCTCGGTTATATCAGTGTTAGCGAGTCATCGGTTATAATCAGTGTGTATCTATGTCATCGTTCCTAATCATTGTTTAGCTATGTCTCGGTTTAAATAATCAGTGTTTTACTAGTTCTCGGTTATAATCAGTGTTTAGCCTATTTTATCGGTATAATCAGTGTTTAGGCTATGTTATCGTTATAATCAGTGTTTAGCTAGTTATCGGTTATAACAGTGTTTACTTGTTATCGGTTATAATCAGTGTTTATCATGTATCATTTAATAATCAGGTTTACCATGTTATCAGTTATAATCAGTGTTAGGCCATGTATATTAGTTATAATCAGTGTTTAGAAGCCATGTTTCATTATATTCAGTGTTTAGCTATGTCATCGGTTATAATCATTGTTTTTAGCTGTGTTATCGGTTAATAACAGTGTTTTAGCTATGTCATCGTTTATAATCATGTTTTAGCTATGTCATCGGTTATATCAGTGTTTAGCTGTGTTATCAGTTATAATCAGTGTTTAGCTAGGTCAATCAGTTATAATCAGTTTTTACTATGTTATCAGTTATAATCAGTTTTTAGCTATGTTTCGGTTATAATCAGTGTTTTAGCTATGTCCATTCGTTTTATAATCAGTGTTTAGCTTCTTTTTATCAGTTATAATCCGTGTTTACTATGTTTATCGGTTTTAATCAGTGTTTAGCTATGTCTCTGTTATAATCAGTGTTTAGCTATGTTATCGTTATATCAGTGTTTATCGATGTCCATCGGTTATAATCCAGTGTTTAGCTATTCATTCGGTTATACTCAGTGTTTAGCTATATTCATCGGTTTTATAATCAGTGTTTAGCTATGGTATCATGTTATAAAATCTGTTTTAGCTATGTCATCAGTTTGTAAATCATGTTTAGCTATGTTACGGTATAATCATGTGTTTAGCTGTGTTATCATTATAATCTGTTTAGCTGTTTTATCAGTTATAAATCAGTGTTTTCGCTATGTTATCCGTTATAATCAGGTTTTGCTATGTCTCGGTTATAATCATTGTTTAGAGCTATGTTATCAGTTATAATCAATGTTTGAGCTATGTTATCAGTTATAATCGTGTGTACTATGGTTATCAGTTATAATCATTGTTTAGCTATGTTATCATTAATAATCCAGTGTTTAGCTATGTTATCAGTATAATCAGTGTTTAGGCGATGTATCAGTTATAATCAGTGTTTAGCTGATGTTATCAGTTATAATCCAACTGTTTAGCTATGTCAATCATTTATAACCAGTGTTAGCTATGTTAATCAGTTTTATCATCAGTTGTTTATCTATGCTGTCATCAGTTATAATCAGTGTTTATCTATGTCCATCAGTTATAATCTTAGTGTTATTCTGATGTTCATCAGTTATAATGCAGTGTTATCTTATGTTATCGGTTATAATCAGTGTTTAGCTATGTCATCGTTATAATAGTGTTTAGCTATGTCATCAGTTATACATCAGTGTTTTGCTAATGTCATCAGTTATAATCAGTGTTTAGCTATGTCATCAGTTATAAATCAGTGTTTACTATGTTCCTCAGTTCTAATCAGTGTTTACTGTGGTTATCAGTTATAATCAGTTTTACTTTGTTAGCAGTTATAATCAGTGTTTTAGCTATGTTATCCGTTATAATCATGTTTGGCTATGTCATCGGTTTACTCAGTGTTAGCTATGTTATCAGTTATAATCAGGGTTTTAGCTATTTTATCAGTTATAAAATCAGTGTTTAGCTTGTTATCGGTTATATCAGTGTTTCTCTATGTCATCGGGTTATAATCCGTGTTTAGCTCTGTTATCAGTTATAATCAAGGTTTAATCTATGTTATCGTGTTTAATCAGTGTTTTAGCTATGTCACGTTATAATCAGTGTTTTAGCTTAGGTTATCGGTTTTTATAATCAGTGTTTAGCTATGTGCATCATTGTAATCAGTGTTGTAGCTATGGTCATCGGTTATCATCGTGTTAGCTATGTTATCGTTTATAACAGTTGTTAGCTATGTCATCAGTTATCATCAGTGTTTAGCTATGTCATCGGTTTAATCAGTGTTTAGGCTAGTCATCAGTTATAATCAGTGTTTAGCTATTTATCATTTATAATCAGTGTTTAGCTATGTATCGTTCATAATCAGTGTTTAGCTATGTCACGGTTTTTATAATCAGTGTTTAGCTATGTTTATCTAGTTATAATCAGTGTTAGCTATGTGAATCAGGTTTTAATCAGTGTTTAGACTATGTCATCGGTTATATCAGTGTTTAGCTATGGTTTCGTTATAATCAGTGTTATCTATTCATCGGTTATAATCAGTGGGTTTAGCTATGTCAAATCAGTATAATGTGTTTAGCTATATCATCATTTATATCCGTGTTTAGCTATTCATCAGTTATCATCAGTGTTTAGCTGTGTTATCAGTTATAATCAGTGTTTAGCTATGTCATCGTTTATAATCTCGTGTTTAGCCAATTGTATAATTTGGCCTGTGAGACTCCTGGATAAGTAATTGAATCTTAATGGTCCAAAGCTCTATTAGTTTACATTGAAATCTCTGTGATTAGACGCTATGGGGTGAGGCAGTTGCTTGATTAGAATACCGGTTTGTCGGGCAGCACATAGTCTCTACCCGACCCAAAGGCTCAGGGATTCAATTCCCTTTCCGACACATGACCCTAGGCAAACATGCATAAATTTGCAGTCGGAAGCTGCCATTGGATACACACATGTTTTAGTGATGACAAGGTTAATAGCCACCAGCCTCAATACGACACTGTGATGAGGAGGAATCCTTCCACAGCCGCAATGACTCTTCCATCACCTGCCCCTAAGCCTAGTGGGGGAAGGGAGTAGGTTTACCTCGGCTTCCGCAGACAGTGAGAGCTCCTGGGATTGGTCGTTCCGTGACAGCCGTACATTCATAGATAGATCTCTGTGCGTCACTTATATTCCTACTAAGATCCAGTAGAGAAACTCGAAAACTAACTAACGTTCCCACGAGGTCTGTCGAAGGAGGAACCCGTGATACACAATCTGAATCAACATTGAATGTGGCAGTTTCAAGGGAGTCTTAATCCTCGTTAGGTCCAGCGACACCCAATCATCATTTGAACGCACTCATTTACATGGAAAGAACCTGTCATCCACGAGCAGTAATGATAATACGTTCCCTCATCCCTGACCTCCTGCTCGGTTCCGCAGACACTACCGGAGGCGTGCGTTAAGTTAAGGAGGTTGGTGGGAATTAGGAGCACTCACAAACATTCCAAACAAGTGCAGATAGATAATGTGAGTGCCACTTTGTATCTGGCTTGTTTTTAGTTTCATAACATGGAGTTCTAGTGACCCTTTAAACGCAGTGATTTTATAGTCTTTAACGACACGTTTTGCTACCAAAATGTTATATTCTCCTTCCCCACCCCAGAAATCTGACCTTGCAACCTTACTTACTCTTGGGTATGAAAATGTCAATTTTTACTGTCCCATTGTTATACTTGGTTGTTTGTAACTCAACTTCTGCAAAACATATATGTCACATGCTTCATGCGCATGCAACATATTTCACATGCTCAGCGCATTTCAAACATAATGTCACCATGCTTCAGCTGCATGCAAAACTATTATGTCACATGCTCAGCGCTGCAAAACATTGTCATCATGCTCAGCGCATGCAAACATATGTCACATGCTCAACTCATCAAACATATTATGTAACATGCTCAGCTCATTCAAAAACATCTATGTCACATGCTCAGCTCATGCAAAACATATATGTCACCATGCATCAGCTTCATGCAAACCTATTGTCACATGCTCACTCATGCAAAACATATATGTCACACATGCTCAGCTCATCAAAACATATGTTACATGCTCATCTCATGCAAAACAATATGTCACATCTCCAGCTCATGCAAAACATATGTCAAGGCTCAGCTCATGCAAACCATATATTCCACATGCTCAGCGCATCCAAACATATCTGCCACATGCTCGCGCATGCAAATCAGTATATGTCCACAAGCTCTGCTCATGCAAAAACATATATGTCACAGGCTCAAGCTCATGCAAAAACATAATGTCACATGCTCAGCTCATTCAAGAACATATATGTCACAGGCTCAGCTCATGCAAAACATCTATGTCACATGCTCAGCTTCATGCAAACATATATGTCACATGCTCACTCATGCAAAAACTATATGTCCACAACAGGCTCAGCTCCATGCCAAACATATATGTTCACCACTCATTCTCATGCAACACATATATTAGTCACATACTCAGCTCCATGCCAACATATATATCACATACCAGCGCATGCAAAACAATATATCACATGCGCAGCGCATGCAAAACATATATGTCACATGCTCTCACAGCTCTGCAAAACACTATATATCACCTACTCCAGCGCATGCAAAAACATATATATCAATGCCTCAGCGCATGCAAAACATATATGTCCACATACTCAGCTCCTCAAACATATATGTCACATACTCAGCTCATGCAAAAACATATATGTACAATCTCTGCTCATGCAAAACATATGTGGTCTCACATGCTCAGCGCATGCAAAACATATATGGCCAATGCTCAGCTCAATGCAAAACATATATGTCCACATGCTCAGCTCATGCAAAACCTATGTGTCACATGCGCAGCTCATGCAAAACATATTGTCCCATACTCAGCTTCAGGCAAAACCTCTATTCACATACTCAGCCTCATGCAAACCATATAGTCCCACACAAGCTCTGCTCATGCAAAACATATGGTGTCACTGCTCAGCGCATGCAAAACATATATTCCACATGCTCAGCTCATGCAAACCATATATGTCACCTGCGTCCTCATGCAAAAACAATGTGTGTGTACAATGCTCAGCGCATGCAAAACATATAGGTCACATGCTCAGCTCATGCAAACATATATGTAACATCTCCTCTCAATGCAAACATATTTCCCAAGCTCGGCTCATTCAAAACATATGGCAAACCTCAGCTCATGCAAAACATATATGTCCATTGCTCACTCATGCAAAACATATATGTCCACTGCTCCGCTCATTCAAACCATATATGACATGCTCGCTCATGCAAAACAATATATGTCACACACATGCTTCAGCTCATGCAAAACATATTTTATCACATGCTCAGCTCAATGCAAACATATATGTCACATGCTCACAGCTCATGCAGATGGAACCAACCTCTTAGAAAGACAGTTGGGGCCCTATGACTCTCTGCACCTGCTTCCTGTAGAGACCAACTCACTCACAATGCCCCCAGATACGGACATATCATGAGTCTTTATCACTCTTATTGCTATAAACTGTGTACTCATGTAACCCAGAACAGCATTCAACAACCCCTCACTCACCTATATAACCCACCGTGCCTTACAAATAAAGCGGAAGAAGCATTTCAAACATACTGAACAGCTCGGTCAGTGTGGTTCTTCCATTTTCTTCCCCGATCCAGACTGCTACACCAATCGATAACTATTATAAGGGAAACCGATTAATTCTCATACCCGTTCGGTCCCTAGCATTGGTGCCAACGTGCGCCATCAGCTCTGACTGACCATCGGCCCGATGTCTAGACTCAGCTGACCCATTAGTGAACGATGGAACCGATCATTCCGGGAACGCAGTAAGACCGATGTTATTAGTTTCTTGCCTGTCCAACCTTTTTACACTGTTGGTTAGACTTGGTGTCCATATCGGCCGTTAGCAGTCAGCAAAGCAGGGTCCTACCAGAGACCGCAGGAGGCTTGGTTCAGGTTTCAAAGGACTTACACAAGACTTTTTGGTCCGAACAAAGAATAATGGGTTCAAATTGTAAAATTCCGATATTTATAATATCCGAAGAGCCCCCATGTCCCCTTCATGGCAAATGTCAGCCCCCGCCCATTGAGGGGCCGAAAAAGTTTACCCCTCAGCAATCCCCCAGTGTTGAGCCAACCCAGCCCCCACCTCAGTAACCGGCGGCCATCTTATACCACAACATCCTGTTTCCCGAACAGCGCATTTGATAGCTGAAGACCAACCACCCCTAATCTCAGTACAGGCGGCCATCTTATTACCAACCTGTTCCCAACAGCGGCCATTCTAGAGCTGAGACCACCATAATTACCAAGTCCTCAGTACGTCGGCCATCTTATTTAACCACAACCTGTTCCAAAGCGGCCAGTCTAGAGCTTGAGACCACCACGCACCACCCCTAATCTCAGTACCTGCGGCCCATCTTATTACCACAACCTGTTCCCACCTCGGCCATTTCTAGAGCTTGAGACCACCCCCCTAATCTCAGTACCGGCGGCCATATTATTACCACACCTGTTCCCAACAGCGTCCATTCAGAGCTGAGACCACCACCCCTAGTCTCAGTACCGCGGCCATCTTACACAGCCAACACACTAGTTGCCGGCATCAAATGTTTTTTCCCAGAACAACCCATTCAAAACCCGGCAGTCCACTTCATTATCCAGTATTAACCCCTGACTGGATCATGTACACCCCGGCTGCCCTATCATGTTATCAGGGACGATTTTTATACTAATGAATGTGACAGCAGCACCAAGGCGCAATGGGGGCCCAGACCTTGTGACCAACCGTCTGTCACTCCATACTCCACCACCGTTTTTTTTTTTTTTTCCCCCAAGAACAAGCCATAGCTGACCGAATACTACGCGGAATATCTATGACGATAGACATTAGACTAATTAGGAATGAGAGAAATACAGGGTGGATGGAATTAGGGGTCAGTCACGATCCCCCTGATTTAATTTCCATCCCCCAAGATAACAATGCGGACTGGACAACGTAAGAAAAACTCAGTCTACACAACTCCGCACAGATACTAGAACATTGGACAACCTACAACCCACCAGTCTTAGTCACTCGCTCAGTTCCGCCCCCATAACTCCTGCGGGGGGGGCATCTCGGCTTCCGGGAAACCTCAGGGGTGGGGGGGACAAGGCGCACCAACGCGGTAGTCCACATTCACGCCCAAACAGGCCTTCCCCTCATTGCCAATTTGGCCAATCCATACCACCAATCCAATGCCCTCTATCGTAGACTCGCCGGCATACAAAAAAAGAGATTACTCAGCAACCTGGAGACCTATAGAGTCTGTGCGAACTACGGGCGGGAGAATCTTATTGGCCACTTATAAAGGTTCATTAGACTACACCTAGGCTCCCAACACCACAACCTATGGTCCGGTGTGTCATTCTGTGAACAATGAATCCTGGGCACAAGTAGGCTGGATGATCATGTGCTGGTCGCCATTTACGACATTTCACAGATTAAGCAGATCTGTGAAGAAATATCAAGTCCGGCTGTCCACAATGTTCAAATGATCTGGCTCGTTGACCATACAAACAAACACATGGCCAGATGCTTCATCGGCTTTTCATCAGTGGACTAAAGGAAAGTCGAAAGGAGGCCCTATAAGTGGCGCGTCCCGAATACCACACCCCTTACCCTTTACTCCTCACGCAGGCAAAGGCAGTGGAAGCGAAAAAACCAACTCCAATCATGGTTTAGCGAAGAGCCACTCTCTCACCTTGTGGGGAAAGGAAGTGAATCTAGCCGAGATTCAGTTACTAAAAGATCTCGGAGATCTGAGAATCTGACATCGCCGCAACTGAGGACCTAAAACGAACGACACAACAATCACCGAGGAAATCGGCTACAACTGCCGCACTTGGTCATATCATCCGTGATTGCATGGGCCCAAAAGACAACTCAATCCAACCCAACTTAACCAACCACAAGTCCCTACCTACCGTCTACTCTGCCCAGAAGAAGACCTGAAAGCCCTAACTTGCAGCATGCCAAATCTCTTGAAGAGACGGCGCCTTAATGTCACACACCGATTCCAGATACGCCCAGGGCGTCGGCTTTGGACTTTGGCTCATTTGGAAGAACAAAGGATACGTTGACTGGTAGCTGGAGCGCCCATCCAACATGGCACATCGTCGCAGACTAATGAATAATTCTGTCCCTCTCCCTAAACAATCGCAGTCCGCAAAGAAAGGGCTCATTGCAAACTCAACTCCCTGAAGCACTGGGCAATCATATGGCCGACCATGCTGCAATGTCCGCTGCCTGGGAAATACAGAATTGGCCAGAAGATTCGAAGGGAAAGTTTAACCTTCGAGACAACACCTTTGATTGACTCCCATCCTCCCAGTGGGATTTCCTAGACAGCATGGATAACTAAAATATCCAACCAAGACCGACAAGGAAGAGAGAGAGGGTGGCTGGGAATGGGGCAGTACTGAAACAACGGACTAATATACCATAACCAAAGATTGTATACCAAAAGCCTCTACCCAGCTACTCGTTCAATGGGCACATGGACACTTCCCACATTTCGAAAATCTAAAGAATAACCTAATATCGAGACTTACTTGCTCCCTGGCGATCACCACCCTTTACCAGGAATTACCATAATACAACGGCTTCCTGCGTTTATAATTCGTAATGCAATCCAGGGCATACGGAAAAAACCTCCACACGTCATCTGGCCAAACCTTCGTACCCATTCCAAGATCCAGATATACCCCATCCAATGCCAAAGAGCGGGAGATTTGAATAACGCGTTGGTAGTTGTAGTCCATGTTCGCCAGATGGCCTGAAAGTAATCGTAACTAATATGACTTGCTAAGATATGCCCGAAATTACTCTCCGAGGTCGTATGCAGATTCGGTGTACCGGAAGTGATGTGAAAGTGATCAGGGTCTGCATTCAGGCAACTTTCACCAAAGAAATCTGGGGGGAAAACGGCCAATTAGGGGTGACCTTACACACACCAAAAGTATCATCCACGAGTAGCGGAATGTTAAGATAATGGAATAGAACCCTGAATGTTAAAAATGGCTAAGACTCTGGGATGGGATGGCCCTGGATCAGCTGCCTATCGCTCTGGTTCAGTGTCAGATACAACCAACCCCAGGGGGAAACACATGACACTATATCATGGTCACTATTCCCTATATTAAATGACACTATATCATGGTCACTATCCCTATATTAAAGTGACACATATAATGGTCACTATTCCCTATATTAAGGACACTATATCATGTCACTATTCCTATATTAAAGGACACTATATCATGGTCACTACCCTATTTCCTATATCATGGTCACTATCCCTATATTAGAGGTACACTATCATGGTCACATTCCATATCCATCACTATCCCTATATAAAGACACTATATCGATCACTATTCCCTATATTAAATGACACTAATCATGATCACTATTCCCTATATTAAATGACAAAACTATCATGATCACTATTCCCTTATTTAAAGTGACACTATATCATGGTCACTATTCCCTATATTAAATGACACTATATCAGGTCACTATTCCCTATATTAAAGACACTATATCATGGTCATATTCCACTATTTAAATGACACTATATCATGATCACTATTCCCATATAAATGACAACTATATCAGATCGCTATTCCCTATAAATGCACTTACACGATCACTATCCCTATATTAATGACACTATATCATGTCACTGTTCCCTTATTAAATGACACTTATATCATGATCAGCTATATCCTATATTAAATGGACACTAATCATGATACCTATTCCCTATATTAAAGACCTATATCATGGTCACTATTCCCAATTAAATGACACTATCATGGTCGTACTTCCCTATATTAATGACACTATATCATGATCACTATTCCCTATATTAAATGACACTATATCATGGTCACTATTCCCTATATTAAATGACACTATATCATGATCCTATTCCCTAATAAATGACACTATATCATGGATCACTATCCCTATATTAAATGACACTATATCATGGTCACTATTCCCTATATTACATGACACTATACATGGTCACTATCCCTATATAAATGACAACTATATCAGATGTCCACTATTCCCTATATAAAGACACTATATCATGGTCGCTTTCCCCTATATTAAATGCACTATATCATGATCACTATTTCCTATATTAAATGACACTATATCATGGTCACTATTCCCTATATTACATGACACGATATCATGGTCACTATTCCCTATATAAATGACACTATATCATGTCGCTATTCCCTATATTAAATGACACTCTATCATGAGTCACTATTCCCATTAGTTAAATGGACAACTAATCATGGTCACTGTTTCCCTATATTAAATGACAATAATCATGATCACTATTCCCTATATTAATGACACTATATCATGGTCACTATTCCCTATTAAATGAACTATATCATGATCACTTTCCTATATAAATGGCACTATATCATGATCATATTCCCATATTAAATGACACTATATCATGATCACTATTCCCTATATTAAATGACACTAGTATCATGGTCACTTTCCCTATTAAATGACACTATATCATGGTCACTTTTCCCTATAGTAAATGACACTCTAATCATGGTCACTATCCCTATATAAATGACACTATATCATGGATCAATATTTCCCCTATATTAAATGACACTATTCATGGTCATCATTCACCTATATTACAATGACACTATATCATGGTCACTATTCCCTATATTAAATGACACTATATCATGGTCACTATTCCCTATATTAAATGACACTATATCATGATCACTATTCCCTAAGCTTTCCATTACCTTCATTTACACAATGAGCTCAGGCTTATTAGATATTAGTAGAGATAGTACTAGGATTAAAGGAGAACTAAGCTTAATATATTAACTTTTTATAGAAGCTTAGGCTTCAGTCTAGCTGCCTTAAACATTCCAGTGGTTTAGGGTTAGGGAAGCGTTTCATTAGACAAATAATGTCAGCAGCTCCGTAGCGGATCTTGGCATCGGGGGGGGGGGGGGGATATGTGGTCCAGACACCAGTGTCCATTGCCTGGGGTGGGATGTCGCTTCCAAAGCTCCATCAAAAGCATAACCACGACACAAAGATAAGTACCTAAAGTATCCAAATGTAATCCACTGAAGAAATAACCATGTACAGTGACTTGGTCACACCCCTGACCTCAGTCACATGCTCCCTTGCCTAATCTGTCCTGTAAAAGGATTGGCTAGAGGCTACTAGTGGGTGTGACTAAAGGCTGGTACACACGTGCCAATTCTACCTCCTGACCGACCGATTGGCCAAGAGGAACGACTTTGTCTGCGTCTGGCCATAGCCACGACCGAGCAGGTGGTCCCATAGAGGAACGTACGCTCAGCTGTGGTTTTCCGACCTGTCCGATTCGGACAAACGAAAGGTCAGCGGTCCGTAGCGGCCGCCACCAGGAACGATACAATAATTCGGCCCGACCGACACACTGAAATGTTGGTCGGTCCGAATAATTGGATGGTGTGTACCTAGCTTAACTGAATCAACTGTACCAAGTTCCTGCAGTATCTTAGGACTGAGCGTGTGTAAAGAACATAATGGTCAGTGGAATACTGGAATGTTGGGAAATAAAACACAAACCCCATGTTAGAAAGGTAAATTTCCTAACAACCTTATCAAGAAGACTGGGGAGACACAGACTAATGCTTTTATATTAAGGTGTTCACAGGATTTAGTTGCCCTTTTAGGATTTTAGTTGTCAAGCTTTGCTTTACACAGTACATTCCCTTTAACTCACATCTATAACGGAATATATAATAACTTCCTGTGTTACACAACTAGAAATGCCCCAGAGGGGTCCCCTGACCATGCAAAGGAATGAGGACACAGAATATCAGTTGTGAAGAGGGAGAAAAGAGCACGATAAGAGAGACTTTACTTGTTTTCTAACATCTGGAGGGCCAAAGGTTGGACATCCCTGATCGTCAGTGTCAATGGGCTGCCACGGGGAAGGTGCATTATTTACAATGCACTTTGCTTCAAGCCAGAGTTGGATTTTTCCATTTAAACTTGCCCTTTAATGGTCACACAGTCTCTGTCCTCATCTGTTTACTATTGCTATACTAATAGAACCTTATGGGGTTGGTCATGATTTGTTCAGCTATCCGTACATCCAATACCCCGCTACCTACCCCATAGTCCCCCCACCTACCCCAAGTAATAATTCATTATAAGGTTGGTAATAAAGAACAACCCCCCAGTTAGGAGGACAGCCAGCCAGACAGGGGGTTAGGAGGACAGCCAGACAGACAGGGGGTTAGGAGGACAGCCAGCCAGACAGGGGGTTAGGAGGACAGCCAGCCAGACAGGGGGTTAGGAGGACAGCCAGCCAGACAGGGGGTTAGGAGGACAATCCAGCACAGAACAGGGGGTTAGGAGGACACCAGCCAGACAGGGGGTTAGGAGGACCAGCAGCCAGAACAGGGGGTTAGAGGACAGCCAGCCAGACAGGGGTTAGGAGGACAGCCAGCCAACAGGGGGTTAGGAGGACAGCCAGCAGACAGGGGGTTAGGAGACACAGCCAGACGGGGGTTAGGAGGACAGCCAGACCGACAGGGTTAGGAGACAGCCGCCCCGACAGGGGTTAGGAGGACAGCCAGCCAGACAGGGGGTTAGGAGGACAGCCAGCCAGACAGGGGGTTAGGAGGACAGCCAGCCAGACAGGGGGTTAGGAGGACAGACAGGGTGTTATGGGGGGTTAGGTCCCTCACATCCCCGGGTCTCACCTGCTGGTTTCCGTCTCCCCCGAACCTCTCCGACTTTGTGTCCGTGTTTTTTGTATTTGGCGGACAGAACCACAATCAGCCAATAGGAAGGCGCGGCCTTGACACGTGATGCGGAGACCTCATCGCACGCGAGGCTTGGAACGCACAGGGAAGGTAACCATTGGCTAGTTCAAAAACAGCAAAGACCATGTGACAGGAACCGGAAACGGTAAAAACGGAAACTTTTCTGGCCGTTAGTTTGTGTATCAGAATACTTTACTTATGTACACGGAGACACACAGTGAATATTCCCCGGGGCTCGGAGATGGATTGTGGGAACATTAAATATGAAACCCTTTAACTTGGAGTGTGACGTTATTGTGTGGCCCCTCCCCCACTAGGGTGATGTTAGTGAAGTTATCTCTCCCAGGGGCCCTGCAGATCTAGGGGCCACAGTGACAAGCATTAAAGGTCAATTCTACCCCCATTTAATCTATACAAGTAAATCTCCAACCCACAGTATTTGAATACCTGAGAGATGAAAGACTAACCATTAGGCCTTGGCCCCCATTACCAACTAAATTTGGTGTCCCCCATACTAATGTGTCTGTCCCCACTGCACGTGATCATGGCCAGTATGGAATTGTGATCACCATGGTGACGTCTTATTAAAGGGACATCCACCCCAAAAATACCATCCACCGGTGTGTAGTAAACCCTAATACGTTCCATTCAATGCATTGAAAGCTCTGAGGGGTTTGGGGCATGCTCTCCTGAATGGACATAACCCCAGGTAGACATGCTCAGCTACTCATTGGCTGTGACATCATACATAATTGTCCGTGACCTCATACCTTACTGGTGTGACTTTAGATCTATGCAGAAGAGAGGGAAACTAGGCCTGCACATCACTCAAAGGACATGATAATGAATATGGGGAACAGCACCAGCTTTTTGCCTTCCTCTTGTATGTCTTACTTCCCGATTAACACAGGATTACTTCCCTGTGTTTGGTTGTGGTAGGAAGGCAGCAGCGTAACGGTCCGACATAGCCAGGTGGTCCGTGCTAGGACTTTGGAAATGACGGAGTTTGGTGGAGCCGGAGGCATCATTCGGGAACCCTGGTGATCGCGGACAGAGTTCGGGTCGGGTGAAGATGCGGTAACAGTAAGTCCTGGCTTGACTACTCTCAGTCGGATTACACCATTTCTTATCACACGTGGACGTTAACCCATTCAGTTTCGGACCATTGCACATTTCAGTGGATAGTATTATGTCCATGTACTGTATTCCGGAGCTACGATCCCACCTGAGTTACATGTTGGTTTAAGGACTGCAATTCATCACCTATTCCATACCACCAATGATGTTGTTTTTATAATATTTTAATGTGTTGGTTTTTTGGGAGGGTTTATTTTTTGATATTGATATTTATATTACAATAAAGGTAATGTGTTTGGCAGACCTTGGAGTAATTCATTTAATAGGACCCACCATCAATATGATTTATTAGGTGGCACAGTGATATAGGCCGCTTTTTATCGTCATTGTCCTGGTATATGTGCGCAGTGCTATGTAGGAGCATTTCTGGCACCTCCGTCTGCACCTCCGTCTCTGTCGCATGATATTGGGTACATCACTCAAAGGACCAGGTTGAGTATTTAGAGTTAGGTGCTGAAATGGGGTCCGTAAGTAGAATGTTTCTATGGTTGGGGGAGCTTTACTACACACTGGTAAAAGTTTTGGAGGTGAACTCAGGCACCCCACCCCTCCTGGGAGTCTCCTGTATTTTGGGTTGGTCTCCCGCACACCCGCAAGACCACCCCAAACTCCTGCGACCCAAACCTACCTGAGAGTCTGCCTCCGGAACGCCTTCTTTCTTCTGGCCACGCCTCCTACGTGACGTAAATTACGTCACACGGGCCAGTTACGCCCCTAGCCACGCCTCTAATGTGACGTAATTTACGCCACTTTAGAGGCATGGCTAGGGGCATAACTGGCCCCTCCCCTGACTCCGCCCTGCCCCTTTAGTGACGTCACGTCACTCAGCCATGCCTCCTTCTCCCCACCCTGCCTGGAAGCCAGGTTCGGCAGGGTGGGATGTCTGTGAACTTGCCAATTAAGGGAAACGGAAACACATTGTGAAAAATACTGCAAAACTGCACAGAAAGAAAGCAATTTTTCATTGGGGACCTCAGCATTATGTAGCCCAATTATTATTATTGTGGATTTATATAGCGCCAACATCTTCCGTGGCGCTTTACAGTTGCATTAATATACATAAGGAAAACATACATGTTACATACAAGGGTAGTACAAGTAATACAAAGTGCAAAAAATGTAAGTGCTGGTCCAGCAGCATTCAGTGTGGTAAGTTACAGCATTACTGTACAATAGGATGGAGGGACCTGCCTGATAGCTTACAGTCTAGAGGAGATGGGGATGAGACATAAGGTGACAGATCAGTATCTGTAACTAAGTTGTCAGTGGAGTATACCTTAGTCGGTCTGGATGGGTCAGTAAGAGGGGTAGAAGTGTCCAGGTCCAGATTGTAACCTTACGTCTAGAGAGAGATGGGGATGAGACATAAGGTGGACAGATCAGATCTGTAACTACGTTGTCAGGGATTATAACTGTCGGTCTGTGATGGGTCAGTAAGAGGGGTATGAAGTGTCCAGGTCAGATTGTAACCTTACAGTCTAGGGAGATGGGGATGAGACATAAGGTGAAAGATCAGTATCTGTAAATAAGTTGTCAGTGGATTATAACTAGTGGTCTTTGTGATGGGTCAGTAGAGGGGAGGAGGTAGAAGTGTCCAGGTCCAGATTGTAACTTACAGTCTAGAGGAGAGGGGATGAGACATAAGGTGACAGATCAGTATCTGTAACTAAGTTGTCAGTGGATTATAACTAGTCGGTCTGTGATGGTCAGTAAGAGGGGTAGAGTAGAGTGTCCAGGTCCAGATTGTAACCTTACAGTCTAGAGGAGATGGGGATGAGACATAAGGTACAGATCAGTATCTGTAACTAAGTTGCAGAGGATTAAACTAGTCGGTCTGTGATGGGTCAGTAAGAGGGTAGAAGTGTCCAGGTCCAGATTGTAACCTTACAGTCTAGAGAGAGATGGGATGAGACATAAGGTGACAGATCAGTATCTCGACTAAGTTGTCAGTGGATTAAAACTAGTGGTCTGTGATGGGTCAGTAAGAGTGGGTAGAAGTAGGTCCAGATTGTACCTTAAGTTAGAGGAGATGGGGATGAGACATAAGGTGACGATCAGTATCTGTAACTAAGTTGTCAGTGATTATAACTAGTCGGTCTGTGATGGGTCAGTAAGAGGGTAGAAGTGTCCAGGTCCAGATTGTAACCTTACAGTCTAGAGGAGATGGGATGAGACATAAGGTGACAGATCAGTATCTGTAACTAAGTTGTAGTGGATTATAACTAGTCGGTCTGTGATGGGTCAGTAAGAGGGGTAGAAGTGTCCAGGTCCAGATTGTAACTTACAGTCTAGAGGAGATGGGGATGAGACATAAGGTGACAGATCAGTATCTGTAACTAAGTTGTCAGTGGATTAAACTAGTCGTCTGTGATGGGTCAGTAAGAGGGGTAGAAGTGTCCAGTCCAGATTGTAACCTTACAGTCTAGAGGAGATGGGGATGAGAACATAAGGTGCAGATCAGATCTGTAACTAAGTTGTCAGTGGATTATAAACTGTCGGTCTGTGATGGGTCAGATAGAGGGGTAGAAGTGTCCAGGTCCAGATTGTAACCTTACAGTCTAGAGGAGATGGGGATGAGACATAAGGTGACAGATCAGTATCTGTAACTAAGTTGTCGTGGATTATAACTAGGCGGTCTGTGATGGGTCAGTAAGAGGGGTAGAAGTGTCCAGGTCCAGATGTAACCTTACAGTCTAGAGGAGATGGGGATGAGACATAAGGTGACAGATCAGTATCTGTAACAGTTGTCAGTGGATTATAACTAGTCGGTCTGTGATGGGTCAGTAAGAGGGGTAGAAGTGTCCAGGTCCAGATTGTAACCTTACAGTCTAGAGGAGATGGGGATGAGACATAAGGTGACAGATCAGTACTGTAACTAAGTTGTCAGTGGATTTAACTAGTCGGTCGTGTGATGGGTCAGTAAGAGGGGTAGAAGTGTCCAGGTCCAGATTGTAACCTTACAGTCTAGAGGAGATGGGGATGAGACATAAGGTGACAGATCAGTATCTGTAACTAAGTTGTCAGTGGATTATAACTAGTCGGTCTGTGATGGGTCAGTAAGAAGGGTAGAAGTGTCCAGGTCCAGATTGTAACCTTACAGTCTAGAGGAGATGGGGATGAGACATAAGGTGACAGATCAGTATCTGTAACTAAGTTGTCAGTGGATTATAACTAGTCGGTCTGTGATGGGTCAGTAAGAGGGGTAGAAGTGTCCAGGTCGCAGATTGTAACCTACAGTCTAGAGGTGATGGGGATGAGACATAAGGTGACAGATCAGTATCTGTAACTAAGTTGTCAGTGGATTATAACTAGTCAGTCTGTGATGGTCAGTAAGAGGGGTAGAAGTGTCCAGGTCCAGATTATAACCTTACAGTCTAAGAGGAGATGGGATGAGACATAAGGTGACAGATCAGTATCTTAACTAAGTTGTCAGTGGATTATAACTAGTCGGTCTGTGAGGGTCAGTAAGAGGGGTAGAAGTGTCCAGGTCCAGATTGTAACCTTACAGTCTAGAGGAGATGGGGATAGACATAAGGTGACAGATCAGTATCTGTAACTAAGTTGTCAGTGGATTATAACTAGTCGGTCTGTGATGGGTCAGTAAGAGGGGTAGAAGTGTCCAGGTCCAGATTGTAACCTTACAGTCTAGGAAGGAGATGGGAGACATAAGTGGACAGATCAGTATCTGTAACTAAGTTGTCAGGGTATTATAACGTATCGGTCTGTGATGGTCAGTAAGAGGGGTAGAAGTGTCCAGGTCCAGATTGTAACCTTACAGTCTAGAGGAGATGGGATGAGACATAAGTGACAGATCAGTATCTGAACTAAGTTATTCAGTGGATTATAAACTAGTCGGTCTGTGATGGTCAGTAAGAGGGGTAGAGTGTCCAGGTCCAGTTGTTGTAACCTTACAGTCTAGTAGGAGATGAGGGGATGAGACATAAGGTGACAGATCAGTATCTGTAACTAAGTTGTCAGTGGATTATAACTAGTCGGTCTGTGATGGGTCAGTAAGAGGGGTAGAAGTGTCCAGGTCCAGATTGTAACCTTACAGTCTAGAGGAGATGGGGATGAGACATAAGGTGACAGATCAGTATCTGTAACTAAGTTGTCGTGGATTATAACTAGTCGGTCTGTGATGGGTCAGTAAGAGGGGTAGAGTGTCCAGGTCCGATTGTAACCTTACAGTCTAGAGGAGATGGGGATGAGACATAAGGTGACAGATCAGTATCTGTAACTAAGTTGTCAGTGGATTATAACTAGTCGGTCTGTGATGGTCAGTAAGAGGGGTAGAAGTGTCCAGGTCCAGATTGTAACCTTACAGTCTAGAGGAGATGGGGATGAGACATAAGGTGACAGATCAGTATCTGTAACTAAGTTGTCAGTGGATTATAACTAGTCGGTCTGTGATGGGTCAGTAAGAGGGGTAGAAGTGTCCAGGTCCAGATTGAACCTTACAGTCTAGAGGAGATGGGGATGAGACATAAGGTGACAGATCAGTATCTGTAACTAAGTTGTCAGTGGATTATAACTAGTCGGTCTGTGATGGGTCAGTAAGAGGGGTAGAAGTGTCCAGGTCCAGATTGTAACCTTACAGTCTAAGGGAGATGGGGATGGGATGAGACTAAGGGACAGATCAGTATCTGTAACTAAGTTGTCAGTGGATTATAACTAGTCGGTCTGTGATGGGTCGTAAGAGGGGTAGAAGTGTCACCAGGTCCAGATTGTAACCTTACAGTCTAGAGGAGATGGGGATGAGACATAAGGTGACAGATCAGATCTGTAACTAAGTTGTCAGTGGATTATAACTAGTCGGTCTGTGATGGGTAGTAAGAGGGGTAGATAGAAGGTCCGGTCCAGATTGTACCTTACAGTCTAGAGGAGATGGGGATGAGACATAAGGTGACAGATCAGTATCTGAACTAAGTTGTCAGTGGATTATAACTAGTCGGTCTGTGATGGGTCAGTAAGAGGGGTAGAAGTGTCAGTCCAGATTGTAACCTTACAGTCTAGGAGATGGGGATGAACATAAGGTGACGAGATCAGTATCTGTAACTAAGTTGTCAGTGGATTATAACTAGTCGGTCGTGATGGTCAGTAAGAGGGGTAGAAGTGTCCAGGTCCAGATTGTAACCTTACAGTCTAGAGGAGATGGGATGAGACATAAGGTGACAGATCAGTATCTGTAACTAAGTTGTCAGTCGATTATAACTAGTCGGTTTGTGATGGGTCAGTAAGAGGGGTAGAAGTGTCCAGGTCCAGATTGTAACCTTACAGTCTAGAGGAGATGGGGATGAGACATAAGGTGACAGATCAGTATCTGTAACTAAGTTGTCAGTGGATTATAACTAGTCGGTCTGTGATGGGTCAGTAGAGGGGTAGAAGTGTCCAGGTCCAGATTGTAACCTTACAGTCTAAGGAGATGGGGATGAGACATAAGGTGACAGATCAGTATCTGTAACTAAGTTGTCAGTGGATTATAACTAGTCGGTCTCTGTGATGGGTCAGTAAGAGGGGTAGAAGTGTCCAGGTCCAGATGTAACCTTACAGTCTAGAGGAGAGGGGATGAGACATAAGGTGACAGATCAGTATCTGTAACTAAGTTGTCAGTGGATTATAACTAGTGGTCTGTGATGGGTCAGTAAGAGGGGTAGAAGTGTCCAGGTCAGATTGTAACCTTACAGTCTAGAGGAGATGGGGATGAGCAAGAATAAGGTGACAGATCAGTATCTGTAACTAAGTGTCAGTGGATTATAACTAGTGCGTCTGTGATGGGTCAGAGAAGGGGTAGAAGTGTCCAGGTCCAGATTGTAACCTTACAGTCTAGAGGAGATGGGGATGAGACATAAGGTGACAGATCAGTACTGTAACTAAGTTGTCAGTGGATTATAAATAGTCGGTCTGTGATGGGTCAGTAAAGAGGGGGTAGAAGTGTCCAGGTCCAGATTGTAACCTTACAGTCTAGAGGAGATGGGGATGAGACATAGGTGACAGATCAGTATCTGTAACTAAGTTGTCAGTGGATTATAACTAGTCGGTCTGTGATGGGTCAGAGAGGAGGGTGGTAGAGAGTGTCCAGGTCAGATTGTAACCTTACAGTCTAGAGGAGATGGGGATGAGACTAAGGTGACAGATCAGTATCTGTAACTAAGTGTTGAGTCAGTGGATTATAACTAGTCGGTTTGTGATGGGTCAGTAAGAGGGTAGAAGTGTCCAGGTCCAGATTGAAACCTTACAGTCTAGAGGAGATGGGGATGAGACATAAGGTGACAGATCAGTATCTGTAACTAAGTTGTCAGTGGATTATAACTAGTCGGTCTGTGATGGGTCAGTAAGGGGGTAGAAGTGTCCAGGTCCAGATTGTAACCTTACAGTCTAGAGGAGATGGGGATGAGACATAAGGTGACAGATCAGTATCTGTAACTAAGTTGTCAGTGGATTATAACTAGTCGGCTGTGAGTGGGTCAGTAAGAGGGGTAGAAGTGTCCAGGTCCAGATTGTAACCTTACAGTCTAGAGGAGATGGGGATGAGAATAAGGTGACAGATCAGTATCTGTAACTAAGTTGTCAGTGGATTATAACTAGTCGGTCTGTTGTGATGGTCAGTAAGAGGGGTAGAAAGTGTCCAGGTCCAGATTGTAACCTTACAGTCTAGAGGAGATGGGGCGCGGGTGAGATAAGTGACAAGATCAGTATCTGTAACTAAGTTGTCAGTGGATTATAACTAGTCGGTCTGTGATGGGTCAGTAAGAGGGGTAGAAGTGTCCAGGTCCAGATTGTAACCTTACAGTCTAGAGGAGATGGGGATGAGACATAAGGTGACAGATCAGTATCTGTAACTAAGTTGTCAGAGGATTATAACTAGTCGGTCTGTGATGGGTCAGTAAGAGGGGTAGAAGTGTCCAGGTCCAGATTGTAACCTTACAGTCTAGAGGAGATGGGGATGAGACATAAGGTGACAGATCAGTATCTGACTCCATCACAGACCGACTAGTTTATAATCCACTGACAACTTAGTTACAGATACTGATCTGTCACCTTATGTCTCATCCCCATCTCCTCTAGACTGTAAGGTTACAATCTGGACCTGACACTTCTACCCCCCTCTTACTGACCCATCACAGACCGACTAGTTATAATCCACTGACAACTTAGTTACAGATACTAATCTGTCACCTTATGTCTCATCCCCATCTCTCTAGACTGTAAGGTTACAATCTGGACCTGGACACTTCTACCACCCTCTTACTGACCATCACAGACCGACTAGTTATAATCCACTGACAACTTAGTTACAGATACTGATCTTGTCACCTTATGTCTCATCCCCATCTCTCTAGACTGTAAGGTTACAATCTGGACCTGGACACTTTTCTACCCCTCTTACTGACCATCACAGACCACTAGTTATAATCCACTGACAACTTAGTTCAGATACTGATCTGTCACCTTATGTCTCATCCCCATCTCCTCTAGACTGTAAGGTTACAATCTGGACCTGGACACTTCTACCCCTCTTACTGACCCATCACAGCCACTAGTTATAATCCACTGACAACTTAGTTACAGATACTGATCTGTCACCTTATGTCTCATCCCCATCTCCTCTAGACTGTAAGGTTACAATCTGGACCTGGACACTTCTACCCTCTTACTGACCCATCACAACCGACTAGTTATAATCCACTGACAACTTAGTTACAGATACTGATCTGTCACCTTATGTCTCATCCCCATCTCCTCTAGACTGTAAGGTTCAATCTGGACCTGGACACTTCTACCCCTTTACTGACCCATCATAAACCGACTAGTTATAATCCATGATAACACTTAGTTACAGATACTGATCTGTCACCTTAGTCTCATCCCCATCTCCTCTAGACGTAAGGTTACAATCTGGACCTGGACACTTCTACCCCCTCTCTCTGACCCATCACGACCGACTAGTTATAATCCACTGACAACTTAGTTACAGATACTGATCTGTCACCTAATGTCTCATCCCCATCTCCTCTAGACTGTAAGGTTACAATCTGGACCTGGACACTTCTACCCCTCTTACGACCCATCACAGACCGACTAGTTTATAATCCACTGACAACTTAGTTACAGTACTGATCTGTCACCTTATGTCTCATCCCCATCTCCTCTAGACTGTAAGGTTACAATCTGGACCTGGACACTTCTACCCCTTCTCTGACCCATCACAGACCGACTAGTTATAATCCACTGACACTTAGTTACAGATACTGATCTGTCACCTTATGTCTCATCCCCATCTCCTCTAGACTGAAGGTAACAATCTGACCTGGACACTTCTACCCCTCTTACTGACCCATCACAGACCACTAGTTATAATCCACTGACAACTTAGTTACAGATACTGATCTGTCACCTTATGTCTCATCCCCTCTCCTCTAGACTGTAAGGTTACAATCTGGACCTGGACACTTCTACCCCTCTTACTGACCCATCGCAAGACCACTAGTTATAATCCACTGACAACTTAGTTACAGATACTGATCTGTCACCTTATGTCTCATCCCCATCTCCTCTTAGACTGTAAGGTTACAATCTGGACCTGGACACTTCTACCCCTTACTGACCCATCACAGACCGACTATTATAATCCACTGACAACTTAGTTACAGATACTGATCTGTCACCTTATGTCTCATCCCCATCTCCTTAGACTGTAGGTTACAATCTGGACCTGGACACTTCTACCCCTCTTACTGACCCATCACAGACCGACTAGTTATATCCACTGACAACTTAGTTACAGTATACTGATCTGTCACCCTTATGTCTCATCCCCATCTCCTCTAGACTGTAAGGTTACAATCTGGACCTGGACACTTCTACCTCTCTTACTGACCCATCACGACCAACTAGTTTAATCACTGACAACTTAGTTACAGATACTGATCTGTCACCTTATGTCTCATCCCCATCTCCTAGACTGTAAGGTTACAATCTGGACCTGGACACTTCTACCCCTCTTACTGACCCATCACAGACCGACTAGTTATAATCCACTGACAACTTAGTCAGATACTGATCTGTCACCTTATGTCCATCCCATCTCCTCTAGACTGTAAGGTTACAATCTGGACCTGGACACTATCTACCCCTCTTACTGACCCATCACAGACCGACTAGTTATAATCCACTGACAACTTAGTTACAATCTGATCTGTCACCTTATGTCTCATCCCCATCTCCTCTAGACTGTAAGGTTACAATCTGGACCTGGACACTTCTACCCCTCTTACGACCCATCACAGACGACTAGTTATAATCCACTGACAACTAGTTACAATACTGATCTGTCCCTTAGTCTCATCCCATCTCCATCTCTAGACTGTAAGGTTACAATCTGGACCTGGACACTTCTACCCCTCTTACTGACCCATCACAGACCGACTAGTTATAACACTGAAACTTAGTTACAGATACTGATCTGTCACCTTATGTCTCATCCCCATCTCCTCTAGACTGTAAGGTTACAATCTGGACCTGGACACTTCTACCCCTCTTATGACCCATCACAGACCGACTAGTTATAATCCACTGACAACTTAGTTACAGATACTGATCTGTCACCTTATGTCTCATCCCCATCTCTCTAGACTGAAGGTTACAATCTGGACCTGGACACTTCTACCCCCTCTTACTGACCCATCACAGACGACTAGTTATAATCCACTGACAACTTAGTTACATACTGATCTGTCACCTTATGTTCTCATCCCCATCTCCTCTAGACTGTAAGGTTACAATCTGGACCTGGACACTTCTACCCCTCTTACTGACCATCACAGACCGACTAGTTATAATCCACGACAACTTAGTTACAGATACTGATCTGTCACCTTATGTCTCATCCCCATCTCCTCTAGACTGTAAGGTTACAATCTGGACCTGGACACTTCTACCCTCTTACTGACCCATCACGACCGACTAGTTATAATCCACTGACAACTTAGTTACAGATACTGATCGCTTCACCTTATGTCTCATCCCCATCTCCTCTAGACTGTAAGGTTACAACACTGGACCTGGAACTTCTACCCCTCTTACTGACCCATCACAGACCGACTATTTATAATCCACTGAAACTTAGTTACAGATACTGATCTGTCACCTTTGTCTCATCCCATCTCCTCTAGACTGTAAGGTTACAATCTGGACCTGGACACTTCTACCTCCTCTTACTGACCATCACAGACCAACTAGTTATAATTATCTGACAACTTAGTTACAGATACTGATCTGTCCCTTATGTCTCTCACCCATCTCCTCCTAGACTGTAAGGTTACAATCTGGACTGGACACTCTACCCTCTTACTGACCCATCACAGACCGACTAGTATAATCCACTGACAACTTAGTTACAGATACTGATCTGTCACCTTATGTCTATCCCCATCTCCTCTAGACTGTAAGGTTACAATCTGGACCTGGACACTTCTACCCCTCTTACTGACCTCTACAGACCGACTAGTTATAATCCACTGAAAACTTAGTTAAAGATACTGATCTGTCACCTTATGTCTCATCCCATCTCCTCTAGACTGTAAGGTTACAATCTGGACCTGGACACTTCTACCCCTCTTACTGACCATCAACAACCGACTAGTTATAATCCACTGACACTTAGTTACAGATACTGATCTGTCACCTATGTCTCATCCCCATCTCCTCTAGACGTAAGGTTACAATCTGGACCTGGACACTTCTACCCCTCTTACTGACCCATCACAGACCGACTAGTTATAATCACTGACAACTTAGTTACGATACTGATCTGTCACCTTATGTCCATCCCCATCTCCTCTAGACTGTAAGGTTCAATCTGGACCTGGACACTTCTACCCTCTTACTGACCCATCACAGACCGACTAGTTATAATCCACTGACAAACTTAGTACAGATACTGATCTGTCACCTTATGTCTCATCCCCATCTCCTCTAGACTGTAAGGTTACAATCTGGACCTGGACACTTCTACCCCTCTTACTGACCCATCACAGACCGACTAGTTATAATCCACTGACAACTTAGTTACAGATACTGATCTGTCACCTTTGTCTCATCCCCATCTCCTCTAGACTGTAAGGTTACAATCTGGACCTGGACACTTCTACCCCTCTTACTGACCATCACAGACCGACTAGTTATAATCCACTGACAACTTAGTTACAGATACTGATCTGTCACCTTATGTCTCATCCCCATCTCCTCTAGACTGTAAGGTTACAATCTGGACCTGGACACTTCAACCCCTCTTACTGACCCATCACAGACCGCACTAGTTATAATCCACGACAACTTAGTTACAGATACTGATCTGTCACCTTATGTCTCATCCCATCTCCTCTAACTGTAAGGTTTACAATCCGGACCTGACACTTCTACCCCTCTATCACCTCTCTTACTGACCCATCACAGACCGACTAGTTTATAATCCACTGACAACTTAGTTACAGATACTGATCTTCACCTTATTTCTCATCCCATCTCCTCTAGACTGTAAGGTTACAACTGGACCTGGACACTTCTACCCCTCTTACTGACTATCACAGACCGACTAGTTTAATCACTGACAACTTAGTTACAGATACTGATCTGTCACCTTATGTCTCATCCCCATCTCCTCTAGACTGTAAGGTTACAATCCGGACCTGAACACTTCTACCCCTCTTACTGACCCATCACAGACCGACTAGTTATAATCCACTACAACTTAGTTACAGATACTGATCTGTCACCTTATGTCTCATCCCATCTCCTCTAGACTGTAAGTTACAATCTGGACCTGGACACTTCAACCCTCTTACTGACCCATCACAGACCGACTAGTTATAATCACCTGACAACTTAGTTACAGATACTGATCTGTCACCTTATGTCTCATCCCCATCTCCTCTAGTACTGTAAGGTTACAATCTGGACCTACACTTCAACCCCTCTACTGACCATCACAGACCGACTAGTTATAATCCACTGACAACTTAGTTCCAGATACTGATCTGTCACCTTATGTCTCATCCCATCTCTCTCTAGACTGTAAGGTTACAATCGGACCTGAACACTTCTACCCTCTTAACTGACCCATCACAGACCGACTAGTTATAATCCACTGACAACTTAGTTACAGATACTGATCTGTCACCTTATGTCTCATCCCCATCTCCTCTAGACTGTAAGGTTACAATCTGGACCTGGACACTACTTCTACCCTCTTACTGACCCATCACAGACCGACTAGTTATAATCCACTGACAACTTAGTTACAGATACTGATCTGTCACCTTATGTCTCATCCCCTCTCTCTAGACTGTAAGGTTACAATCTGGACCTGGACACTTCTACCCCTCTTACTGACCCATCACAACAACCACTAGTTATAATCCACTGACAACTTAGTTTACAGATACTGATCTGTCACCTTATGTCTCATCCCCATCTCCCTAGACTGTAAGGTTACAATCTGGACCTGGACACTTCTACCCCTCTTACTGACCCATCACAGACCGACTAATTATAATCCACTGACAACTTAGTTACAGATACTGATCTGTCCACCTTATGTCTCATCCCCATCTCTCTTAGACTGTAGGTTACAATCTGGACTGGACACTTCTACCCCTCTTACTGACCCATCACAGACCGACTAGTATAATCCACTGACAACTTAGTTACAGATACTGATCGTGTCACCTTATGTCTCATCCCATCTCCTCTAGACTGTAAGGTACAATCTGGACCTGGACACTTCTACCCCTTTACTGACCCATCACAGACCGCTAGTTATAACCACTGACAACTTAGTTACAGATACTGATCTGTCACCTTATGTCTCATCCCCATCTCCTCTAGACTGTAAGCTCAGGCAGGTCCTCCATCTATTATACAGTAATGCTGTAACTTACCACACATGAATGCTGCTGGACCAGCACTTACATTTTTTGCACTTTGTATTACTGTACTACCTCTTGTATGTAACATGTATGTTTTCCTTATGTATATTAATGCAACTGTAAAGCGCCACGGAAGATGTTGGCGCTATATAAATCCACAATAATAATAATTGGCTATAATGCGAGGTCCAAGTGAGGTCCCCAATGAAAAATTGCTTTCTTTTCTGTGCAGTTTTGCAGTATTTTTCACAATGTGTTTCGTTCCTTAATTGGCAAGTTCACAGACATCCCCCCTGCCGAACCTGGCTTCCAGGGCAGGGTGGGAGAAGGAGGCATGGCTGAGTGACGTGACGTCACTAAAGGGGCAGGGCGGAGTCAGGGGGGGGCCAGTTATTGCCCCTAGCCATCGCCTCTAAAGTGGCGTAAATTACGTCACATTAGAGGCGTGGCTAGGGGCGTAACGGCCCGTGTGACTAATTTGTCAGTAGGAGGCGTGGCCAGAAGAAAGAAGGCGTTCCGGGGGCAGACTCTCAGGTAGGTTTGGGTCGGGAGTTTGGGGTGGTCTTGGGTGTGTGCGGGAGACCAACCCAAATACAGGAGACTCCAGGAGGGGTGGGTGTCCTGAGTTCACCCCAAAACTTTTACCAGTGTGTAGTAAAGCTCCCCCAACCATAGAAACATTCATTTACTTACGGACCCCATTTCAGCACCTAACTCTAAATACTCACCTGGTCCTTTGAGTGATGTACCAATATCATGCGACAGAGACGGAGGTGCCAAGAAATGCTCCTACATAGCACGCGCACATATACCAGGACAATACGATAAAAAGCGGCCTATATCACTGTGCCACCTAATAAATCATATGATGATGGTGGGTCCTATTAAATGAATTACTCCAAGGTCTGCCAAACACATTACCTTTATGTAATATAAATATCAATATACAAAAATAAACCCTCCAAAAACCAAACATTAAAATATTATAAAAACAACATCATTGGTGGTATGGAATAGGTGATGAATTGCAGTCCTTAAACCAACATGTAACTCAGGTGGGATCGTAGCTCCGGAATACAGTACATGGACATAATACTATCCACTGAAATGTGCAATGGTCCGAAACTGAATGGGTTAACGTCCACGTGTGATAAGAAATGTGTAATCCGACTGAGAGTAGTCAAGCCAGCTTACTGTACTGCCGCATCTTCACCCGACCCGAACTCTGTCCGCGATCACCAGGGTTCCCGAATGATGCCTCCGGCTCCACCAAACTCAGTCATTTCAAAGTCCTAGCACGGACCACCTGGCTATGTCGGACCGTTACGCTGCTGCCTTCCTACCACAACCAAACACAGGGAAGTAATCCTGTGTTAATCGGGAAGTAAGACATACAAGAGGAAGGCAAAAAGCTGGTGCTGTTCCCCATATTCATTATCATGTCCTTTGAGTGATGTGCAGGCCTAGTTTCCCTCTCTTCTGCATAGATCTAAAGTCACACACCAGTAAGGTATGAGGTCACGGACAATTTGTATGATTCACAGCCAATGAGTAGCTGAGCATGTCTACCTGGGGTTATGTCCATTCAGGAGAGCATGCCCCAAACCCCTCAGAGCTTTCAATGCATTGAATGGAACGATTGGTTTACTACACACCGGTGGATGGTATTTTTGGGGTGGATGTCCCTTTAATAAGACGTCACCATGGTGATCACAATTCCATACTGGCCATGATCACGTGCAGTGGGGACAGACAATTAGTATGGGGGACACCAAATTTAGTTGGTAATGGGGCCAAGGCCTAATGGTTAGTCTTTCATCTCTCAGGTATTCAAATACTGTGGGTTGAGATTTACTTGTATAGATTAAATGGGGGTAGAATTGACCTTTAATGCTTGTCACTGTGGCCCCTAGATCTGCAGGGCCCCTAGGAGAGATAACTTCACTAAACATCACCCTAGTGGGGGAGGGGGCCACACAATGAGTCACACTCCAGTTAAAGGGTTTCATATTTAATGTTCCCACAATCCATCTCCGAGCCCCGGGGAATATCACTGTGTGTCTCCGTGTACATAAGTAAAGTATTCTGATACACAAAACTAACGGCAGAAAGTTTCCGTTTTTACCGTTTCCGGTTCATTCATGGTCTTTGTTGCTGTTTTTGAACTAGCCAATGGTTACCTCCCTGTGCGTTCAAGCCTCGCGTGCGATGAGGTCTCCGCATCACGTGTCAAGGCCGCGCCTTCCTATTGGCTGATTGTGGTTCTGTCCGCCAAATACAAAAAACGGACACAAAGTCGGAGAGGTTCGGGGGAGACGGAACCAGCAGGTGAGACCGGGGATGTGAGGGACCAACCAACCCCCCATAACACCCTGTCTGTCCTCCTAACCCCCCTGTCTGTCTGTCTGTCCTCCTAACCCCCTGTCTGGCTGGAGTCCTCCTAATATTTGGATTTTATGATGGAGTAAGAAGTTAGATTCAGGTACAGCGGTGGATGTGATATATTTGGATTTTATGATGAAGTGAGTAAGAAGTTAGATTCAGGTACAGCGGTGGATGTGATATATTTGGATTTTATGATGAAGTGAGTAAGAAGTTAGATTCAGGTACAGCGGTGGATGGGATATATTTGGATTTTATGATGAAGTGAGTAAGAAGTTAGATTCAGGTACAGCGGTGGATGTGATATATTTGGATTTTATGATGAAGTGAGTAAGAAGTTAGATTCAGGTACAGCAGAGACTTAGAAGGGGCATTGAGAACAAGGTCTCAATGGAGCTTTGGAAACTTCAAATGATGTGCAAGTGTTGCAAGCAGACCTAGATAGATTATAAAAATGGGCAGCAGAATGGTAGATGGGATTCAATGTTGATAAATGTAAGCTGATGCATTTAGGATTTAAACCATAGGTGTAGGTTTCACAGGGATTAAAAAAAATGTGTTTAGCTGTAGCAAACAATGCCAGGTAGCAACGGCTAGAGCTAGCAAGATATTGTCTTGTATATAGAGGGGAATAGATTCAAGAGAGAAAAATATTATTCTCCCTCTTTACAAGGTACTGGTAAGGCCTCATTTGGAATATGCGGTGCAGTTTTGGAATCCCATATACAAAAGAGACATCTTGGAAATTGAGGCAGTTCAGAGAAGGGCAACTTAAATTAATAAAGGTAATGGAGGGGCTTAAATTTGCAGGCAGATTAGACAAGTTATGGCTGTTTACATTGGACGTTTGCGTGGGGATATGATCACTTTATATAAATATATTAATGGGCCATACAATGAACTCTCTGGTGCATTGTTCACTAATAGGTCATATCAGAGGACACGTGGACATCCTTTTAGGTTGGAAGAAAAGAAGTTTCATGTTCAGGTTAGGAAAGGTTTCTATACAGTGAGAACGGTGACACTGTGGAACTGTCTTCCAGCAGATGTGGTAATGGCAAGTTCATTGAATAACTTTAAAAAGGGCCTGGATAAGTTTCTAAAACTAAAAAATATTGAGAATAACTGGTGTTAATACATATACTGTAGTTCTGGTTGGTACGGGGATACTAAATAATATTGAGAATTACTGGTATTAATACATATACTGTAGTTCTGGTTAGTACAGGGATACTATATAATATTGCGAATTACTGGTATTATTACATATACTGTAGTTCTGGTTGGTACGGGGATACTATATAATATTGAGAATTGCCGGTATTAATACATATACTGTAGTTCTGGTTGGTACAGGGATACTATGTAATGAGAATTACTGGTATTCATACATATACTGTAGTTCTGGTTGATCCAGGGATACTTCCCGATTGCCGTTTGGAGCCAGGAAGGAATTTCCCCCCCCTTTTTTAGCTGTTTTTTTGCTTTCCTCTGGATCAACTGTTAGGAAGGGTTTAAAAAAACAAAACAAAAATAACTCAATAGGTTGGACTTGATGGACTTATGTCATTATACAACCTCCAATACTATGTCACTATGTAACTGTTATGCAGACATTATGGGTAGGGTATAAAGGTTGGACTAGATGGACGTATGTCTTTATACAACCTCCAATACTATGTTACTATGTAACTGTTATACAGACATTATGGGTAGGGTATAAAGGTGGGACTAGATGGACGTATGTCTTTATACAACCTCCAATACTATGTTACTATGTAACTGTTATACAGACATTATGGGCAGGGTATAAAGGTTGGACTAGATGGACGTATGTCTTTATACAACCTCCAATACTATGTTACTATGTTACAGTATGCTACTGAAGGATTACACATCAATTTGGAAAACAGCAATTTCTTTTTATTGATAAAAACACGCTGGTCTATGTTTTTCGGACATCTTTACAGCCATGAACAGGACATGATGACGGCTGGAAAGAAAGCCAAAATGCATATATTATATATAATGATCGATCATTAATATTGATCATACAATGATCAGGAAGGAGTTTACAGATTTCCTACACATATATATGTACACACATTATCTATATAATGCAAGATATGGACAGAAGTATTTAATCCCTACTAGGCCATTTATATATTTGGAGGGTTAGTTGTACTACTATATATATATGCCCAAAAGTGATTTTTCCAGTGGACATGACCTTTAATTAGTCTTCAATAGGCTGCACAGTCAGTGGGACACTATCTCATCCATTTCAGTGGAATTTTAACTACCAGACCAAAGATTACTGTGGATTTATATAATGCCAACATGACAATTTACAATTACATATATACAATGATATCTGGCCCTGCCTGAAAGAGCTTACAATCTAAGCACCATATTACACATACAACCTATTGGTATGTTTTTATGATTGTGGGGGAGAGCAGAATGGAAGCACTGGGAGAACATACAAACAAAAGTCTAAGAGAGGATTCGAAACCCGAGGACTTCACCGTTTACAGGGATCAGTGCAAACCCCTTAGCCACCATGCCATGCGAACTATTGTAATAGCAACCCAAAGGCATGAAAGTGCTTATTTAATGTGTCTCAGATGATCCCCATCCCATCTGACCACAATATTAGACTGAAGTCTAAAAAGGAAATTTACCTACATGAGGCTCAGTTAGAGAAAACAGGATTGATAACACAGCAGCTTCTATTATGTTTAATTAAGAAATTCACCAAATACGAAATAAAACACAATCAGGGTTATTCAATAAAAGGTTCTTATCGTTTAAAATGGTGCTAATTTTGCCCCAACCAATCAGATGTTAGCTTTCAAATGTTAAATGTACTGGGCAGCAGAATGGCAGATGAGATTCAATGTTGATAAATGTAAGGTGATGCATTTGGGATTTAATAATCCCTGTGCCCCCTACACCATAAATAACTATGTGTTAAGTGAATCTGTAATGGATAAAGATTTGGGGGTTCTGGTAGATAACAGACTTAGCTGTAGCAAACAATGCCAGGTAGCTGTTGCTACCTGGCATTGTTTAGCCAAACATGCCCACAGTCAACAGGCAAGCCAAACATGCTCACAGTCAACAGGCAAGCCAAACATGCCCACAGTCAACAGGCAAGTCAAACATGCCCACAGTCAACAGGCAAGCCAAACATGCCCACAGTCAACAGGCATGCCAAACATGCCCACAGTCAACAGGCAAGCCAAACATGCCCACAGTCAACAGGCAAGCCAAACATGCCCACAGTCAACAGGCAAGCCAAAAACAGGGAGGCACCCAAAATACGCCAAATACGAAACCAAAAAGATTGCAAAAGAGCAAACGAAACCCAGGAGGAGAAGTCTGGTTGTATCTGGAAGCGGTAATGGTCAAACTGTTTTCATCCCATGGATGACCTTACACCCACTGACCTAATTACACCTAATTATTAAATGAGGTGTATTGTTAATTACACCTGTTATTTAAAATGTAGATAAAATGGTTCTGGCCGTATTAGTCCAGTAGCATATACTAAGAGATGAGTACTGTAGGAT
>JAACNH010000196.1:48324-117544 GCA_019447015.1 Hymenochirus boettgeri | reverse complement strand
AAAAAATAAATACTAAAAAATATAAATACTAAAAAAAAAAATAAAAATAAATACTAAAAAATATAAATACTAAAAATAAATAAAAAATAAATACTAAAAAATATAAATACTAAAAAAATAAATACTAAAAAATATAAATACTAAAAAAATAAATAAATAATAAATACTAAAAAATAAATAAAAAATAAATACTAAAAATTATAAATACTAAAAAATGAATAAAAAATAAATACTAAAAAATAAATAAAAAATAAATACTAAAAAATATAAATACTAAAAAAATAAATAAAAAATAAATACTAAAAAATATAAATACTAAAAAATCAAAAGTTGTAAAACAAACTAAGAGTTATATTCAAGATACTACAGACTTCCTTAATAAACTCCAGAGCATTGAACAGCTTCCTGCTAATGCTTTACTAGTAACCGTGGACGTAATATCGCTGTATAACAACATCACACATACTGATGGTATCGCAGCATGTGGTAAATTTGTAAAAACTGCCCCCACAGTAAATACAGTCCCAAAGTCCTCACCAGCCTCATTGGTTTCATTCTTAATCATAATTATTTTACATTTAACCAAGAAATTTACCTACAACGGATGGGTGAAGCTATGGGAAGCAAAATGGCCCCTCAGTATGCCAACTTATTCATGTCTGATTGGAAGGTTCCTCAAAGTCCAACATTACAAACCACACAGTTACTGTCGTTACATAGACGATGGTTTACCAAGAAAGGAATCCTATACAGCAGACCTGGGCAACGTAAGACCCTTTGGCTGCCACTTACTAGCCCCTCAATACTAGACCTGTACCCCAAAAAATCTTAATATTAATTGATTGTCTCCGGCTGGATAATTGCTTTGTTTGATTAGGTTAATAAATGATGACCTGATCAATTGATGTTTGGAATGGATATAAAATATTACACCCCTTCCATTAAACATGAATAATCAAAAACCAATGAACCAGATTTATCAATTCAATCTATTTATTAAATCCAGTTTCGCCAATCGCTTTAATGAGAATCGAGTTGAACCTACTTGTCCGGCCCTTCACCACAATCCAAGTTTCTCATGTGGCCCCCTTGTAAATGTTATTTCCCACCCCTGATAGACCGCCAAGCTATTAGACTGCCCAGAATATGTTCAGTAACGGAAGAGAGAGACAGACGCCTGGTGTACATCTTCCAAATGAAAAGAGACATCCACACAGAACAATTACCACTAACATGAACAAAGCATTGAGAACGCCCAGGGATAACCTTCTACAGCACAAAGAGAAATAAAGAAATAATAACATATAACCCAGTATTGGAAGGAATATGGACAATAATGAAGGAACTACAACCTACGATTAATCAAGATGAAACCCTTAATAACATTCTCCCAGAACCCCCTACACTTGCCTTTCAGCAACCACCAAACCTTCACCAAAACTAGTAAGAAGAAAGTTACAGACAGATGATGGAAATATCCCCCCAGGCACCAAACCATGCAGGGGTCCTCGGTGTAAAGTAACAATATTACCAGTTCTCCACCTGTAACACACAGGACGGGGTATTTAACACCCAGGGATCTTACAGCTGCACATCCAGCAATGTGGGGTATTTAATACAATGTAACCAATGGACGGACACTATAGTAGAGGATGAACTCCCACGGAAGTCCATATCTTGACTCCAAAATGGGTTAAACCAGGACTTGGGATTCTAGCCCACTATGACTGTTGATATATTAGTATGTAGGACCATATGTGGATGGTATACTATATACTGCTCTGACCTGAGGAAGAGGGTTGATCCCCCGAAAGCTTGTCTACTGAAATAAACTGTCCATTTAAAGTATCACAGTACTCTACTATTTACTGGGGTATAAAACAGCACCAGATACTGTTCTTAGTGGCTTGAAAAGGATCCAAAACTGCAGTGGTTGAAGTGAGCCATGAGTGTCTGTCTGGACATGAGTGTGCACCTACCTTTACCTGTTTGCTATGTTCTGGTACTGACACGTCTCTCTTCTGGCTCTAAACATACTAGGGTATTCCCATAGGAGGATGAACTTCATCCACAGGGCAGCTCCTTCTATGAAGCAATATGAAAATATGGCTCATGTCACGCACTCCTGCCAATTTAGAAAGGCGGCAGTCTATCAGGCGCTTGCTGTGCTTTTCTCTGGTTGGCTGATAGGTAGACATTACGCTCCGGTACGAAGTTACGTATGCCCTTAGTGGTGGGGGCAGTACCAAAGCCTATAACTGCAGAACCGGTGAGAGACTATTGTACTTTTGGGTCGTTGTGTGTGTGTCTGTGTGTATGTCTGTATGTGTGTGTGCATGCAGGGCCCATTTTGGGTGCAGAGCCATCCTTCTGTGCTGGGCCCATCTTTGGGGGCATGGCCCATTTGTATGTACAGAGGCTATATTTTCACCAGGTTCTAATGGGGTTGACTGGTTCTCTGATCAGAGGCTTTATTTTCACCAGGTTCTAATGGGGTTGACTGGTTCTCCTGATCAGAGGCTTTATTTTCACCAGGTTCTAATGGGGTTGACTGGTTCTCCTGATCAGAGGCTTTATTTTCACCAGGTTCTAATGGGGTAGCTGCCGGGGATGGCTTAGTTTGAATCATGCTGGCCACCTTTGATAACATATCTTCTGAGAACTTAGAAAAAGATGAATCTATCATGTTTTGTACTGAGGACAGGATCTGCTCAGAGGATGATGATGAATTGGGAACAATCGTTACGTAGCTTTTGGCCCCTTAGGGCCGGCTTGTCACACCAAGAACCTTCATTTCTAGGCTTCTCGTGGTGATAGTGATGATCTTCATATCTGGAAGCTCTGAAAAAATAAAGTAAAAAATAGAAAATGAAATAGGACTCTCTCTTTAAAAAGCTCAACCCCTAAAAAAATCTATGTTTCTATATATTAGGTATAAGTGGCTTTTGGGAAGTTGCATAGTGCTTAACTTTTGCCCTTTAAAGTGGTGCTTTGTCTAATTTCCCCCACACCCAGCCCTACCCAGGACTATCCATGAAATGCCCTAAACCAACCACAAGTTCAATGTACTTCTCCATTAAAGGGGAAGTGTGGTCATTTTAACCAACACATTGCCTAACAAGCTGCACTATGGGAAGTTACACAGGACTTGTTTTAAAGGCTACTCTAAATTCTATAGGGACAGTCGTTCTCCTTTAAACCATTTTTATTCTGCTGACCATATCCCTTTAACTTTCATCATCACACCTGACAAAGGGAATTGGTTCATAACACACTTTATATTGGTTTATTACTCGGGTGAGATGATTTAGGTGTTGCGGTTAGATAAGCGAGCCCCACGTGACGTCCTATTGCTGTAATCTGACCCTTGGCCTAGCGTCTGTTCTGCCAAAAACGTGTCCGTGAAATGTGCGTCTGGTGCCTTGCACATGAAGGAAATGAAAGGGAAATATCAAGTCCAGCTGCTGATGTGCACACCTTGTCAGTCTACAGTCCACCCATGCTAATAACCCTCATCACGCTTCAATGTGTCCTTCAGCCTTTCACTTATATCATAAAGCTTAACTACAGTGATGCAAACAATATGGCACCTCCCACCCATGCAGCATGAATATATACAGATACATAGACAGTATAGATATACAGATACATAGACAATATAGATATACAGATACATAGACAATATAGATATACAGGTACATTAGACAATATAGATATTCAGATACATAGACAATATAGATATACAAATACATAGACAGTATAGATATAAAGGTACATAGACAATATAGATATACAGATACATAGACAGTATAGATATACAGGTACATAGACAATATAGATATACAGATACATAGACAGTATAGATATACAGATACATAGAACAATATAGATATTACAGATACATAGACAATATATACAGGTACATAGAAACAAAGATAGATTACAGTACATAGACAATATAGATATACAGATAAGACATATAGATATACATACATAGACAATATAGAAGACGATACATAGACATATAGATATACAGATACATAGACAGTAATAGATATACAGATACATAGACAGTATAGATATACAGAATATAGACATATAGATATACAGATATATAGACAATATGATATACAGTACATAGACAAATAGATATACAGATACATAGACAGTATAGATATACAGATACATTACTGTATATATATATAATATGCATACTACGTCATCGGTTATAATCAGTGTTTATCACGTCATCGGTTATAATCAGTGTTTAGCTACGTCATCGGTTATATCAGTTTAGCTACGTCATAGGTTATAATCAGTGTTTATGTAGTAGTCATCGGTTATAATCAGTGTTTAGCTATGTCATCAGTTATAATCAGTGTTTAGCTTGTCATCATATATCAGTGTTTAGCTATGTTATCAGTTATAAAGTGTTTAGCTATGTCATCGGTTTTATCAGTGTTTAGTGTGTCATCGGTTATAATCAGTGTTTAGTACGTCATAGTTATAATCAGTGTTTAGCTACGTCATCAGTATAATCAGTGTTTAGCTACGTCATCAGTTATAATCAGTGTTAGCTATGTCATCGGTATAATCAGTGTTAGCTGTGTCATCGGTTATAATCAGTGTTTAGCTGTGTCATCGTTATCAGCGTGTTAGCATTACGTAATAGTTTAGCATGTTATCAGGTTAAATCAGTGTTTAGCTATGTTATCGTTAAATCAGTTTAGTATGTTACAGTTATAATCAGTGTTTAGCCATGTCATCAGTTATAATTCAGTGTTTATCATGTCATCAGTTATAATCAGTGTTTAGCTATGTTATCGGTTATAATCAGTGTTTAGCACTGTCATCAGTTATAATCAGTGTTTAGCTAGTCATCAGTTATAATCAGTGTTTAGCTATGTTATCGGTTATATCCGTTGTTTAGCCAGTTATCGGTATAATCAGTGTTTAGCCATGTCATCGGTTATATCTAGTGTTTAGCATGTATCGGTTATAATCAGTGTTTAGCCATGTCATCGGTATATCAGTGTTTAGCCATTATCGTTTAATCAGTGTTTACCATGTCATCGGTTATAATCAGTGTTTAGCCATGTTATCGGTTATAATCAGTGTTTATCTATGTATCGGTTATAATCAGTGTTTAGCTAGTCATCGGTTATAATCAGTGTTTAGCTATGTTATCGGTTTATATCAGTGTTTAGCTATGTTATGTTATCGGTTATAATCAGTGTTTAGCTATGTTATCGGTTATAATCAGTGTTAGCTATGTTATCGGTATAATCAGTGTTTAGCTATGTTATCGGTTATAATCAGTGTTTAGCTATGTATCGGTTTTTACAGTGTTTAGCTAGTCATCGGTTATAATCAGGGTTTAGCTATGTCATCGGTTATAATCAGTGTTTACTATGTCATCGGTTATAATCAGTGTTTAGCTATGTATCGGTTATAATCAGTGTTTAGCTATGTCATCGGTATAATCATGTTTATCTGTCATCGGTTTATAATCAGTGTTTAGCTATGTTACGGTTATAATCAGTGTTTAGCTATGTCATCGGTTATAATCAGTGTTTATCTATGTCATCGGTTATAATATTGTTTAGCTATGTCAGGTTATAATCAGTGTTAGCTATGTCATCGGTTATAATCAGTGTTTATCTATGTCATCGGTTATAATCAGTGTTTAGCATGTCATCGGTTATAATCGTGTTTAGCTATGTTACGGTTATAATCAGTGTTTAGCTATGTTATCGGTTATAATCAGTGTTTAGCTATGTATCGGTTATAATCAGTGTTTAGCAGTTATCATATCAGGTTTAGCTATGTTATCGGTTATAATCAGGTTATATGTTATCAGTATAATCGTGTTTAGCATGTTATCAGTTATATCAGGTTTAGCCATGTTATTAGTTATAATCAGTGTTTAGCCATGTATCAGTTATAATCAGTGTTTAGCTATGTCATCGGTATAATCAGTGTTAGCTGTTATCGGTTATAATCAGTGTTTAGCTATGTCATCGGTTATAATCAGTGTTTAGCTTGTCATCGGTTATAATCAGTGTTTAGCTGTGTATCAGTTATAATCAGTGTTTAGCTATGTCTCAGTTATAATCAGTGTTTAGCTAGTTACAGTTAAATCAGTGTTTAGTATGTTATCGGTTATATCAGTGTTTAGCTATGTCATCGGTTTAAATCAGTTGTTAGCTATGTTATCAGTTATAATCAGTGTTTAGCTATGTATCGGTTTTAATCAGTGGTTAGCTTGTCACGTTATAATCAGTGTTAGCTATGTTATCGGTTATAATCAGTGTTTATCTATGTCATCGGTTATAATCAGTGTTTAGCTATGTCATCGGTTATAATCAGTGTTTAGCTATATCATCGGTTATAATCAGTGTTTAGCTATGGTATCGGTTATAATCAGTGTTTAGCTATGTCATCAGTTGTATCAGTGTTTAGCTATGTTATCGGTTATAACAGTGTTTAGCTGTGTATCAGTTATAATCAGTGTTTAGCTGGTTATAGTTATAATCAGTGTTAGCTATGTATCGTTATTATCAGTGTTTTGCTATGTCATCGGTATAATCAGTGTTTAGCTATGTTATAGTTATAATCAGTGTTAGCTATGTATCAGTTATAATCAGTGGTAGCTATGTATCAGTTATATCAGTGTTTAGCTATGTTATCAGTTATAATCAGTGTTTAGCTATGTTACAGTAATCAGTGTTTAGCTATGTATAGTTATAATCAGTGTTAGCTATGTTATCAGTTTAATCATGTTTAGCTATGTATCAGTTATAACCAGTGTTAGCTATGTTATCAGTTATAATCAGTGTGTAGCTATGTCATCGTTATAATCAGTGTTTATCTATGTCATCAGTTATAATCAGTGTTTATCTATGTCATCGTTATAATCAGTGTTTATCTATGTATCGGTTATATCAGTGTTTAGCTAGTCATCAGTTATAATCAGTGTTTAGCTATGTCATCAGTTATAATCAGTTGTTTAGCTATGTCATCAGTTATAATCAGTGTTTAGCTATGTCATCAGTTATAATCAGTGTTTAGCTATGTCATCAGTTATAATCAGTGTTTAGCTGTGTTATCAGTTATAATCAGTGTTTAGCTGTGTTATCAGTTATAATCAGGGTTTAGCTATGTTATCCTTATAATCAGTGTTTTGCTATGTCATCGGTTATAATCAGTGTTTAGCTATGTTATCAGTTATAATCAGTGTTTAGCTATGTTATCAGTTATAATCAGTGTTTAGCTATGTTATCGGTTATAATCAGTGTTTAGCTATGTCATCGGTTATAATCAGTGTTTAGCTATGTTATCAGTTATAATCAGTGTTTAGCTATGTTATCGGTTATAATCAGTGTTTAGTATGTCATCGGTTATAATCAGTGTTTAGCTATGTTATCGGTTATAATCAGTGTTTAGCTATGTCATCAGTTATAATCAGTGTTTAGCTATGTCATCGGTTATAATCAGTGTTTAGCTATGTTATCGGTTATAATCAGTGTTTAGCTATGTCATCAGTTATAATCAGTGTTTCTAGTCATCTTTAGGTTTAGCATGTCATAGTTATAATCAGTGTTTAGCTATGTTATCAGTTATAATCAGTGTTAGCTATGTTATCGGTTATAATCAGTGTTTAGCTATGTCATCGGTTATAATCAGTGTTTAGCTATGTTATCAGTTATAATCAGTGTTTAGCTATGTTATCGGTTTTAATCAGTGTTTAGCTATGTCATCGGTTATAATCAGTGTTTAGCTATGTTATCGGTTATAATCAGTGTTTATCTATGTCATCGGTATAATCAGTGTTTAGCTATGTCATCAGTTATAATCAGTGTTTAGCTATATCATCAGTTATAATCAGTGTTTAGCTATGTCATCAGTTATAATCAGTGTTTAGCTGTGTTATCAGTTATAATCAGTGTTTAGCTATGTCATCGGTTATAATCAGTGTTTAGCCAATTGTAAATTTGGCTGTGAGACTCTGGATAAGTAATTGAAATCCTTATATGGTCCAAAGCTCATATTAGTTACAGTGAAATCTCTGTGATTAGACGCTATGGGGTGAGGCAGTTGCTTGGATTAGAATAACCGGTTTGTTCGGGCAGCACAGAGCTCTACCCAGACCACAAAGGCTCAGGGATCAATTCCCTTTCAGACACATGACCCTAGGCAAACAATGCAGTATTTGCAGTCGGAAGCTGCATTGGATAAACACATGTTTAGTGATTACAAGGGTTAATAGCCACCCGCCTCAATACTGACACTGTGATAGGAGGAGGAATCCTTCCACAGCCGCAATGACTCTTCCACCTGCCCTAGCCTAGTGGGGGAAGGGGAGTAGGTTAAACTCGGCTGCAGCAGACAGTGAGAGCTCCTGGGATTGGTCGTTCAGTGACAGCCGTACATATATAGATAGATCTCTGTGCGTCACTTATTCCTACTAAGATCCAGTAGAGAAACGTCAGGAAAAAAATAACGTTCCACTGAGGGTCTGTGAAGGAGGAACCACGTGATACACAATATGAATCAACATTGGAAATGTGCAGTTTAAAGGGAGTCTTATCTCGTTAGGTCCAGCGACATCCCAAATCATCATTTGAACTCACATCATTTACAGGGAAAGACCTGTCACTCCACGAGCAGTAATGATAATACGTTCCCATCCCTGACCTCCTGCTAGGTTCGCAGACAACACGGAGGAGTGAGTAAGGGAGGTTGGGGGGAATTAGGAGCACTCACTAAACATTCCAACAAGTGCAGATAGATATGTGAGTGCCACTAATTGTATCTGTCTTTAGTTTTAGTTTCAGAAAATGGAGTCTAGTGACCCTTTAAAACTCAGTGATTTTATAGTCTTTAAAGGACACGTTTGTCCTACCAAAATGTATATTCTCCTTCCCACCCCAGAAAAATCTGACCTTGCAAACCTTACTTACCTCTGGGTATGAAATGTCATTTTTACTGTCCCATTGTTATACTTGGTTTGTTTGCTAACTTCAACTTCTGCAAAACATATATGTACATGCTCAGCGCATGCAAAACATATATGTCACATGCTCAGCGCATGCAAAACATATATGTCACACGCTCAGCGCATGCAAAACATATATTCAAATGCTAGCGATGCAAAACATATGTAACATGTCAGCGCATGCAAAACATATGTCACATGCTCAGTCATGCAAAAACATATATGTCACATGCTCAGCTCATGCAAAACATATATGTCACATGCTCAGCTCATGCAAAACATATATGTCACATGCTCAGCTCATGCAAAACATATATGTCACATGCTCAGCTCATGCAAAACATATATGTCACATGCTCAGCTCATGCAAAACATATGTTACATGCTCAGCTCATGCAAAACATATGTCACATGCTCAGCTCATGCAAAACATATGTCACAGGCTCAGCTCATGCAAAACATATATGTCACATGCTCAGCGCATGCAAAACATATATGTCACATGCTCAGCGCATGCAAAACATATATGTCACAAGCTCAGCGCATGCAAAACATATATGTCACATGCTCAGCGCATGCAAAACATATAGTCACTGCTCAGCTCATGCAAAAACATATATGTCACAGGCTCAGCTATGCAAAACATATATGTCACATGCTCAGCTCAGCAAAACATATATGTCACTGCTCAGCTCATGCAAAAACATATAGTCACAGCTCAGCTCATGCAAAACAATATGTCACAATCAGCTCATGCAAAACATATATATCCTACTCAGCTCATGAAAACATATAATCACATACTCAGCGCATGCAAAACATATATGTCACATGCTCAGCGCATGCAAAACATATATGTCACATGCTCAGCTCATGCAAAACATATATATCACATACTCAGCGCATGCAAAACATATATATCACATGCTCAGCGCATGCAAAACATATATGTCACATACTCAGCTCATGCAAAACATATATGTCACATACTCAGCTCATGCAAAACATATATGTCACAAGCTCTGCTCATGCCAAACAAATGTGTCACATGCTCAGGCATGCAAAACATATATGTCACTGCTCAGCTCATGCAAAACATATATGTCACATGCTCAGCTCATGCAAAACATATGTGTCACATGCTCAGCTCATGCAAAACATATATGTCACATACTCAGCTCATGCAAAACATATATGTCACATACTCAGCTCATGCAAAACATATATGTCACAAGCTCTGCTCATGCAAAACATATGTGTCACATGCTCAGCGCATGCAAAACATATATGTCACATGCTCAGCTCATGCAAAACATATATGTCACATGCTCAGCTCATGCAAAAACATAGTGTCACATTGCTCAGCCATGCAAAACATATATGTCACATGCTCAGCTCATGCAAAACATATATGTCACATGCTCAAGCTCATGCAAAAACATATGTCACAAGCTTGCTCATGCAAAAACATATGTCACATTGCGCAGCTCATGCAAAACATATATGTCACATGCTCAGCTCATGCAAAACATATATATCACATGCTCAGCTCATGCAAAACATATAGGTCACATGCTCAGGTCATGCAAAACATATATGTCACATGCTCAGCTCATGCTAGATGGAACCAAAGAGGAACCTCTTTAGAAAGACAGTTGGGGCCTATGACGCTCTGCACCTGCTTCCTGGAGAGACCGCTACAATGCCCCAGATACGGACATATCATGATCTTTATCACGCTTATTGGCTATAGACTGTGTACCATGTACCCAGAACTAGCATTCAACACCCCCACTCACCCTATATAACCCACCGTGCCTTACAATAAAGCGGAAGAAGCATTTCACATACTGAACAGCTCGTGTCAGTGTGGTTCTTCCCAGTTTCTTCCCGATCCAGACTGCTACACCAATCGATAACTAATTAGGAAGGGAACCGATAATTCTCAGACCCGGTTCGGTCCATATCAGTTGGTGGCCAACGTGGCGCCATCAGGCTCTGACTGACCATCGGCCGATGTCTAGGACTCAGGCTGACCAGTAGTGGACAGATGGAAACTGATCACTTCCGGGACGCAGGTAAGACCTATGTTATTAGTTTCTTGCCTGTGCCAACCTGTTACACTGTTGGTTAGACTTGGTGTCCATATCGGCCGTTAGCAGTCAGCAAAGACAAGGGTCTACCAGAGACCGCGGAGGCGTGGTTCAAGGTTGCAAAGGAATTACACAAAGACTTTTGGTCCGAACAAAGAATAATGGGTTCAAATGGTAAAATCCGATATTTATATCATAAAGAGCCCCCATTCCCCTTCATGGCAAATGTTCAGCCCCCGCCCATTGAGGGGCCGAAAAAGTTACCCCTCCATCAAATACGCCCAGTGTTGAGGCCACCGCCCCCACACTCAGTACCGGCGGCCATCTTATTACCACACCTGTTCCCAACAGCGGCCATTTTAGAGCTGAGACCACCACCCCTAATCTCAGTACAGGCGGCCATCTTATTACCACACCTGTTCCCAACAGCGGCCATTCTAGAGCTGAGACCACCATACCAAGTCTCAGTACCGGCGGCCATCTTATTACCACACCTGTTCCCAACAGCGGCCATTCTAGAGCTGAGACCACCACCCCTAATCTCAGTACCGCGGCCATCTTATTACCACACCTGTTCCCAACAGCGGCCATTCTAGAGCTGAGACCACCACCCCTAATCTCAGTACCGGCGGCCATCTTATTACCACACCTGTTCCCAACAGCGGCCATTCTAGAGCTGAGACCACCACCCCTAGTCTCAGTACCGGCGGCCATCTTAACACAGCCAACACCCTAGTTGCCGGCATCAAATGTTTTTCCCAGAACAACCCATTCAACCCGGCAGTCACTTCATTATCCAGTATTAACCCCGACTGGTCAATTGTACACCCCGGCTGCCCCTATCATGTTATCAGGGGACGATGTTTATACTAATGAATGTGACAGCAGCACGCAAGGCGCAATGGGGGGCGCCAGACCTTGTGACACCTCTGTCACTCCATACGCCACCACCGTCCCCCAAGAACAAGCCAGAGCTGACCTAATACGCGGAATATCTATGACGATAGATCATCTAGACGTAATTAGGAAAGTGAGAGAAATACAGGTGGAGGAATTAGGGGTCAGTCACGATCCCCCTGATTTAAGTTTCCATCCCCAAGATAACAATGCGGACTGGACAACAGTAAGAAAAACTCAGTCTACACAACTCCGCACAGATACTAGAACATGGGACAACCTACAACCCACCAGTCTTAGTCAATCTCTCAGTTCCAGCCCCCATAACCCTGCGGGGGGGGATCTCGGATTCGGGAAACCTCAAGGGGTGGGGGGGCAAGGCGCACCAACGCGGTATGTCACATTCACCCCAAACCAGGCCTTCACCCTCATTGCTCAATTGCCAGATCCATACCACCAATCCATGCCCTTCTATCGTAGACTCGCCGGCATACAAAAGAATTACTCAGCAACCTGGAAAGACCTAGAGAGTCTGTGCGAAATACGGGCGGGAGATGCTTATTGGCCAATTATGAAAGGTTCATTAGACTACACTAAGGCTCCCAACACCACAACCTATGGGTCCGGTGTGTCATTCTGTGAACAAATGAAGTCCTGGGCACAGAGTAGGCTGGATGATCAGGCTGTCGCCATTTACGACATTTCACAAGATGAAGCAGAATCTGTGGAGAAATATCAAGTCCGTCTGTCACAAGTGTTCAATGATCTCGGCTTTGACAAGTACAACAAGACACATGGCCAGATGCTGTCATCGGCTTTCATCAGTGGACTAAAGGAAAGTATAAAGGAAGGCCTGATAATGGCGCGTCCCGAATACCACACCCTTACCCTTTATACTCTCACCGCAGTGGCAAAGGCATTGGAAGCAAAACCAACTCCAATCATGGTTGACGAAGATCCCACTCTCTCACCTGTGGGAAAGGAAGTGAATCTAGCCGGAGATCAGTTACTAAAAGATCTCGGAGATCTGAGAACTGACATCGCGCAACTGAAGGACATAAAACGAACGACACCAAACAATCACCGAGGGAGAATCTGCTACAACTGCCGCAAACTTGGTCATATCATCCGTGATTGCAGGGGCCCAAAAAGACAACGCAATCCCAACCACAACTTACCAACCACAGCCCTACCTACCGTCTACTCTGCCCAAGAAGAAGACCTGAAAGCCCTAACTGCAGCATGCAAAATCTCTGAAGACGAGCGCCTTAATGTCCACACCGATTCCAGATACGCCCAGGGCGCGGCTTTGGACTTTGGCGTCATTTGGAAGACAAGAGGATACTTGACTGGTACTGGAGCGCCCATCCAACATGGCACATCTGTCGCAGAACTAATGGAAGATCTGTCACTCCCGAAACAAGTCGCAGTCCTCAAAGAAAAGGCTCATGGCAAACTCAACTCCCTTGAAGCACTGGGCAATCATATGGCCGACCAGGCTGCAATGTCAGCTGCCCTGGGGGAAATACAGGAATTGCCAGAAGATGCGAAGGGAAAGTTTAACCTTCGAGACAAAACCTTTGAAGTGACTCCCATCCTCCAAGTGGGATTCCTAGACAGCATGGATAAACTAAAATATATCCAAGCCAAGACCGACAAGGAAGAGAGAGAGGGGTGGCTGGGAAATGGGGGCAGTACTGAACAACGGACTATATACACATAACAAGAAGACGTGTATACCCAAAAGCCTCTACCCAGCCCTCGTTCAATGGGCACATGGACCTGCCCACATTTCGAAGAATCTAAAGAATAACCTAATATCGAAGACTTACTTTGCTCCTGGCATCACCACCTTTACCAGGAATTACACGGCTTCCTGCGTGATATGCGCTAAATGCAATCCAGGGCATACGGAAAAACCTCCACAACGTCATCTGGCCAAACCTTCGTACCCATTCCAGAGGATCCAGATAGACCACATCCAAATGCCAAAGAGCGGGAGATTTGAATACGCGTTGGTAGTTGTAGTCATGTTCTCCAGATGGCCTGAAGCGTATCCAGTAACTAATATGACTGCTAAGACTACTGCCCAGAAATTACTCTCCGAGGTCGTATGCAGATTCGGTGTACCGGAAGTGATTGAAAGTGATCAGGGTCCTGCATTCAACGCAACTGTCACCAAAGAAATCTGGACGGCATTAGGGGTGACCTTACACACACCGTATCATCCACAGAGTAGCGGGAAGGTTAAGAGGATGAATAGAACCCTGAATGTTAAAAATGGCTCAAGACTCTGGGATGGGATGGCCTGACAGCCTGCCTATCGCTCTGTTCAGTGTCAGATACACACCCAGGGGGGAACACAACTTATCCCCCCTTTGAGATCCTATTTGGGTCAGCCCCTAGGTTAGGGTGTTATTTCCCTCAACAATTACATTCTGATGTATTAACTGATTTTGTTTCCCAAGTAACCCTGTAAATTAACCGAAGTGCATGGTCAAGTGTTCTCTTCTCTTCCAGATCCCGAGTCTATAGAAGGTTAGGAGACAATATATATTAGAGTATAGAGAGACAAATATTATAGTATAGAGAGAACATAAATTATAGTATAGAGAGCATATATTATATATAGAGATAACAAATATTATAGTATAGAGAGACATATATTATAGTATAGAGACAATATATTATAGTATGAGAGACAATATATTATAGTATAGAGAGACATATATTATAGGACAGAGAACATATATTATAGTACAGAGAGACAATATATTATATCAAGAGACAATATTATAGTAAGAGAGACATATTATAGTACATAGAGACCATATATTATAGTATAGAACCAATATATTATAGTATAGAGACATATATATATTATAGGAGAGACAATAATATAGTATAGAGAGACAATATATTATAGCATAGAGAGACAATATAATATTATTATAAGAGGACAATATTTATAGTATAGAGAGCAATATATTATAGTATAGGGAGACAATATTTATAGTATAGAGAGACATATATTATATAGTAAAGGGGAGACAATATATTATAGTATAGAGAGACATATATTATAGTATAGAGAGACAATATATTATAGTACAGAGAGACAATATATTATAGTACAGAGAGACAATATATTATAGTACAGACGATACAATATATTATAGTATAGAGAGACAATATATTATAGTATAGAGAGACAATATATTATAGTACAGAGAGACAATATATTATAGTACAGAGAGACAATATATTATATACGAGAGACAATATATTTATAGTACCAGAGACAATATATTATAGTACAGAGAGACAATATATTATAGTATAGAGAACATATTTTAGTAAGCGAGACATATATATATTACATAGAGACAATATATTATAGTACGAGAGACAATATAATTATAGTACAGAGAGACAATATATTATAGTACAGAGAGACAATATATGATAGTAAGAGAGAGCATATATTATAGTACAGAGAGACAATATTATAGTACGGAGACAATATTTATAGTACAGAGAGACAATTATTATAGTACAGAGAGACCATATATGATAGTATAGAGAGAACAATTATTATAGTAGAGAGAGACAAAATATAGTATAGAGAGACAATATTTATAGTATAGAGAGACAATTATATAATAAAGGGGAACATAATTAGTACAGAGAGACAATATATTATAGTAACAGAGCACAATATATTATAGTACAGAGAGACAATATATTATAGTACAGAGAGACAATATATTATAGTACCAGAGAGACAATATATTATAGTACAGAGAGACAATATATATAGTATAGAGAGACAATATATTATAGTACAGAGAGACAATATATTTAGTACAGAGAGACAATATATTTAGTACAGAGAGACATATATTATAGTACGAGAGACAATATATTATAGTATAGAGAGACATAATATATTATAGAGAGACAATATATTATAGTACAGAGACATAATTATAGTACAGAGAGACAATATTTATAGTACAGATAGACATATATTATAGTATAGAGAGACAATATATTATAGTATAGAGAGACATATATTATAGTCAGGAGACATATATTATAGTATAGAGAGACAATATATTATAATAAAGGGGAGACAATATATTATAGTACAGAGAGACAATATATTATAGTATAGAGAGAGACAATATATTTATATATAGAGAGACATATATTATAATAAGGAGCAATATATTTGTACAGAGAGACATTATATTATCTATAGAGAGAATAGTTATATAAAGGTGAGACAATATATTATAAGTATATGAGAGACAATATATTATAGTAAGAGAGACAATTATTTAGTATAGAGAGCACATATATTATAGTATAGAGAGACATATATTAGTAATAAGGAGAACAATATATTAAAAAAAAAAAATAGTATAGAGAGACAATATATTATAGTATAGAGAGACAATATATTATAGTAAGAGAGACAATATATTATAGTAATAGACAATAGTATATAGGACAATATATTATAGTATAGAGAGACAATATATTATAGTATAAGAGACAATATTTATAGGACAAGAGACAATATATTATGTATAGAGAGACATTATATTATAGTATAGAGACAATATATTATAGTATAGAGAGACATAATATTATAGTATAGAGAGACAATATATTAATAGTATAGAGACAATTATTAAAGTATAGAGAGACATATATTATATTATAGAGACATATATTAAAGTATAGAGAGACATAGTATTATAGTATAGGAGAACACAATATATTATAGTATAGAGCAATATATTAAAGTATAGAGAGACAATATTATAGTATAGAGAGACATATATTATAGTATAGAGAGACAATATATTAAAGTATAGAGGACAATATATTATAGTAATAGAGAGACAAATATTATAGTATAGAGACAATATATTAAGTATAGAGAGACACTATATATAGTATAGAGAGACATATATATAGTATATAGAGACAATATATTGAATAGTATAGAGACATATATTAAAGTATAGAGAGACAATATATTATATTTATAGATGAGACAATATTTATAGTATAGAGACAATATATTAAAGTATATAGAGACAATATATTATAGTATAGAGAGACAATCTATTATATATAGAGAGACAATAATTATAGTATAAGACAATATATTAAGTATAAGAGAGACAATATATTATAGTATAGAGAGCAATATTTATTAGTATAGAGACAATTATATTAAAGATAGAGAGACATATATTATATATAGATAGAGACAATATATTAATAGTAGAGAGACAATATATTATAGTATAGAGACATATATAGTAGAAAATAGATTAAAGTATAGAGAGACAATATATTATAGTATAGAGAACAATATATTATAGTATAGAGACAATATATTAAAGTATAGAGAGACAATATATTATAGTATAGAGAGACATATATTATAGTATAGAGACAATATATTAAGTATAGAGAGACAATATATTATAGTATAGAGAGACAATATATTATAGTATAGAGACAATATATTAAAGTATAGAGAGACAATATATTATAGTATAGAGAGACAATATTATAGTATAGAGACAATATATTAAAGTATAGAGAGACAATATATTAAAGTATAGAGAGACAATATATTATGTATAGAGATACATATATTATAGTATAGAGAGACATATATTATAGTATAAAGACAATATATTATAGTAATAGAGAGACAATATATTATAGTATAAGAGACAATATTATAGTATAGAGAGACATATATTATAATAAAGGGAGACAATAATTATATCAGAGGACAATATATTATAGTATAGAGAGACAATATATTATAATAAGGGGAGACAATATATTACAGCATAGGGAAACAATATAGGTGAGAGAATATATTATTATAGGTGCTAACCAGCTGATCATTCTCCCTGAACAAAGTATAGGGAGCCCATATCAGCCATGTTTGTACCCTTTCTCTTGGAACTGATCATCGGCTATGCTTGATATGGACCGACCAGTCCAGAATTATCGGTTCCCTTCCTAATTAGTTATCGATTGGTGTAGCAGTCTGGATCGGGAAGAAAACTGGGAAAACCACACTGACACGAGCGTTCAGTATGTGAATGCTTCTTCCGCTTTATTGTAAGGCACCGGTGGGTTATATAGGGTGATGTGGGTGTTTGAATGCTAGTTCTGGGTACATGGTCCACAGTCTATAGCCAATAAGCGTGATAAAGATCATGATATGTCCGTATCTGGGGCATTGTACGGTCTCTCCAGGAAGCAGGTGCAGAGCGTCATAGGCCCCAACTGTCTTTCTAAAGAGGTTCCTCTTTGGTTCCATCTAGCATAGCTAGCATGTGACTATATGTTTTGCATGACCTGAGCATTGTGACCTATATGTTTTGCATGAGCTGAGCATGTGATTATATATTTTTGCATGAGCTGACATGTGACATATATGTTTTGCATGACTGAGCAGGTGACATATATGTTTTTGCATGAGCAGAGCATGTGACATATTTGTTTGCATGAGCTGAGCATGTGACATATATGTTTTGCATGAGCTGAGCATTTGACATATATGTTTTGCATGAGCTGCATGTGACATATATGTTTTGCATGAGCTGAGCAGGTGACATATATGTTTTGCATGAGCTGAGCATGTGACATATATGTTTTGCATGTGCTGAGCATGTGACATATATGTTTTGCATGAGTTGAGTAGGAAAATAGTCAAAGCCCTGAAGTTAGCAAACAAACCAGGTATCACAATGGACGTAACAATGCATTGTACATATAGTTGACGTGTAGTGACATATAGTTGATGCGAGGCGTATATAATATCCAAACAATCGTGTAGATCCTGCACACCTCAATGAGTCACTAAGATATAATATAGATATCAACAAGCTGTCTCCTTCACATCCCCCCTGAAATGCCTATTTGCTGTCCCTACCTAACAAGGATGTCAGAGTTACTCCATAGGGGTGGGTATGGATCTTCAGCTTGGTCTGGAGAGACCTGCACAAAGCCAGGGACCAACCCTACCAACTCCAACACCCTGACTATCCCTGTAGGGGAGGAGAGGATTGTAAGGGGGCACATAGGTAGAGCGCATGGGAGATATGGGGATTCAGACGGCGTTTCACATGGTTGGAGTAGGAGAGTGGGGAAGATACATCTGCGGCATTTGTAGCTAACTTCTTAATATATGGAAGTAAGCAACAGATAAGAAGCAAAAATCAGAACAATCAGTATGGTCGCCCCAATCCTTGGAGTGCGTCTCTAGTATAATTAACAAAGCGTTGCTGTTTGTAGTAGATGTAATTAATCCAATCGATATTTTTATTCACTGTGATGATTGGGATTAGAGATTCGAACCCTGATTTAACCTGATCACGGGCTTTGAATTCATCAGTACCCCCCTAAGGACCCCAATGGCATCAATATACATGTGGGTCAAAACTACCTGCTGGGGTTAGGTCCCTTCTGGTCGATGAGATGGTGTAGGATAGACTAGAGGGCGAGTAGTTAGAGATAATGTGGAGTGGCGTAATCCCTTTACTTACAGCCCATTCGCCATTCCATGAACCAGGGAGGCGGGATCTAATTTTCATGTCACCGCAGATCCAATAGATGTCACCAAGTGATTGTACCTGGTTTGGCAGAGGGTCTAGAGTCGTCTTTATACAATAACCTGTGGAGAAATTGCTTAAGCCTCTGCCGGGACGATTGTAGTTATAATAACAGGTATAATTTCCAGGATATATGGTTATGCCTTAGGTTTGGCGAGAGGTTTGTGTTAGGATTGGATAAGACATTTTCCAAGATTCACAAATCGATTGGTTAGTGGAAGTGTTGCTGAAGAGACTGAGAACACCTGTTCACCGTGGGTTGGGATGCCCAGATGGGGTGTGCCCCCCAATACAAAACAATTAGATTTATTATATTGGGCAGCGCTCTATTTCATCCATTCCAACCAAACATTGGTATCGCCAAATCCGGTCTCGATAGACATTGTCTCTTCGAAAGTGGGATTAGCTATGGCCATCATATTGTTACGACATCGCGTGGTTTTAATGGATTAACCGGCATCTTGGCAGGTTCCTTTTTGTTCCTTATTGAATTCTGTTGAGTTATACATATCCTTTAAGAGGAATTTCCCATTGTACATAGAGCCGGTCCCACCGCGGACCATGCACCTTATATATATATGTGTCTGCGTCCATGGGGGTGGGATTCCTATAGTAAGGGTTAATCTCATACTTGAACCATGTTTACCAGTATCTACACAAGTGCCTGATTCTTATCTACTCTGAGGCGAGCAGATATACCTGGTATATCCCCAATCTGACCCGGTTTTCCACCCGACAGCCCCCCAATAATCACAGTTCCCCAATATTCATCGGTTACACAGATGTATAGTGATCTAGAAGCCGGTGTATCTTGCTATTGGTTGCATTGCCAGGGGACCTTGGGGCAGTGGCCAATGATACAAAAATCGAACACACAGGTGGCCACATTGGGTGTTGGAAGAATTAACCAGAATGTAGTTAAACTTTCCCTTTGCGTTATGGAAACCTGTAGTGCCCCTCGAGAGATGATAAAAAGGATATGGAGACCAATCATGTTCCAGCAGGAGGGGTGGATTTCTGCTATGTGATGCGTGGATCCAAGTGGGTCTTCCTTCCAGTTTTACTGAAGTGGGGGTGGTAAGGAGAACCTGGAAGGGCCCATCAAATCTAGGTTCGAGGGCGTGTTTCCTTACGAAATTCTTGACCAGTACCCAGTCACCTGGGAGAAGTGGGTGGGAACCTTCTATAGACTCGGGATCTGGAAGAGAAGAGAACACTTGACCAACACCCAGTCACCTGGGAGAAGTGAGTGGGAACCTTCTATAGACTCGGGATCTGGAAGAGAAGAGAACACTTGACCAACACCCAGTCACCTGGGAGAAGTGAGTGGGAACCTTCTATAGACTCGGGATCTGGAAGAGAAGAGAACAATTAACCAACACCCAGTCACCTGGGAGTAGTGAGTGGGAACTTTCTATAGACTCGGGATCTGGAAGAGAAGAGAACAATTAACCAACACCCCAGTCACCTGGGAGAAGTGATGGGAACCTTCTATAGACTCGGGATCTGGAAGAGAAGAGAACACTTGACCAACACCCAGTCACCTGGAGAGTATGGGAACCTTCTATAGACTCGGGATCTGGAAGAGAAGAGACACTTGACCAACACCCAGTCACCTGGGAGTAGTGATGTGGAACCTTCTATAGACTCGGGATCTGGAAGAGAAGAGAACACTTGCCAACCACACCCGTCACCTGGAGAAGTGAGTGGGAACCTTCTATAGACTCGGGATCTGGAAGAGAAAGAACACTTGACCAGCACCCAGTCACCTGGGAGAAGTGAGTGGGAACCTTCTATAGACTCGGATCTGGAAGAAGAGAACATTTGACCAGCACCCAGTCACCTGGAGAAGTGAGTGGGAACCTTCTATAGACTCGGGATCTGGAAGAGAAGAGAACACTTGACCAACACCCAGTCACCTGGGAGAAGTGAGTGGGAACCTTCTATAGACTCGGGATCTGGAAGAGAAGAGAACACTTGACCAACACCCGTCACCTGGGAGAAGTGAGTGGGAACCTTCTATAGACTCGGGATCTGGAAGAGAAGAGAACACTTGACCAACACCCCAGTCACCTGGAGTATGAGTGGGAACCTTCTATAGACTCGGGATCTGGAAGAGAAGAGAACACTTGACCAGCACCCAGTCACCTGGGAGAAGTGAGTGGGAACCTTCTATAACTCGGATCTGGAAGAGAAGAAACACTTGACCAGCACCCAGTCACCTGGAGAAGTGAGTGGGAACCTTCTATAGACTCGGGATCTGGAAGAAAGAGAACACTTGACCAACACCCAGTCCCCTGAGAAGTAAGTGGGACCTTCTATAGACTCGGGATCTGGAAGAGAAGAGAACACTTGACCAACACCCAGTCCACCTGGGAGAAGTGAGTGGGAACCTTCTATAGACTCGGGATCTGAAGAGAAGAAAACACTTGACCAACACCCATCACCTGGGAGAAGTGAGTGGGAAACTTCTATAGACTCGGGATCTGGAAGAGAAGAGAACACTGACCACACCCCGTCACCTGGGAGAAGTGAGTGGGAACCTTCTATAGACTCGGATCTGGAAGAGAAGAGAACACTTGACCACACCCAGTCACCTGGAGAAGTGAGTGGGAACCTTCTATAGACTCGGGATCTGGAAGAGAAGAGAACACTTGACCAACACCCAGTCACCTGGAGAAGTGAGTGGGAACCTTCTATAGACTCGGATCTGGAAGAGAAGAGAACACTTGACCAACCCCCCAGTCCACCTGGGAGAAGTGAGTGGGAACCTTCTATAGACTCGGGATCTGGAAGAGAAGAGAACACTTGACCAGCACTCAGTCACCTGGGAGAAGTGAGTGGGAACCTTCTATAGACTCGGGATCTGGAAGAGAAGAGAACACCTTGACCAACACCCAGTCACCTGGGAGAAGTGAGTGGGAACCTTCTATAGACTCGGGATCTGGAAGAGAAGAGAACACTTGACCAGCACCCAGTCACCTGGGAGAAGTGAGTGGGAACCTTCTATAAACTCGGGATCTGGAAGAGAAGAGAACACTTGACCACACTCAGTCACCTGGGAGAAGTGAGTGGGAACCTTCTATAGACTCGGGATCTGGAAGAGAAGAGAACACTTGACCAACACCCAGTCACCTGGAGTAGTGAGTGGGAACCTTCTATAGACTCGGGATCTGGAAAGAAGAAACACTTGACCAACACCCGTCACCTGGGAGAAGTGAGTGGGAACCTTCTATAGACTCAGGATCTGAAGAAGAGAAACACTTGACCAACACCCAGTCACCTGGGAGAAGTGAGTGGGAACCTTCTATAGACTCGGGATCTGGAAAGAAGAAGAACACTTGACCAACACCCAGTCACCTGGGAGAAGTGATGTGGAACCTTCTAAGATCTCGGGATCTGGAAGAGAAGAGAACACTTGACCAGCACCCAGTCCAAGCCACTTTGTGATAAGTGGTGGGGATGGATATATATGTTTTTGCAGAAGCTGAGCATGTGATATATATGTTTTGCATGAGCTGAGCATGTGATATATTGTTTTGCATGAGCTGAGCATGTGAATATATGTTTTGCAGTGAGCTGAGCATGTGATATATATGTTTTGCATGAGCTGAGCATTGATATATATGTTTGCATGAGCTGAGCATGTGACATATATGTTTTTGCATGAGCTGAGCATGTGAATATATGTTTTGCATGAGATGAGCATGTGACATATATGTTTTGCTGAGCTGAGCATGTGCATATATGTTTGCATGAGCTGAGCATGTGAATAATGTTTGCATGAGCTGAGCATGTGAATATATGTTTTGCATGAGCTGAGCATGTGCATATATGTTTTGGCATGAGCTGAGCATGTGACATATATGTTTTGCATGAGCTGAGCATGTGAATATAGTTTTGCATGAGCCTGAGCATGTGACATATATGTTTTGCAGAGCTGAGCTGTGATATATGTTTTTGCAAGCTGAGCATGTGACATATATGTTTTGCATGAGCTGAGCATGGGATATATATGTTTTGCATGAGCTGAGCATGTGACATATATGTTTGCATGAGCTGAGCATGTGAATATATGTTTTGTGCCGAAGCTGAGCATGTGATATATATGTTTTGCATGAAGCTGAGCATGTGACATATATGTTTTGCATGAGCTAGGTGAGATATATGTTTTGCATGCAGCTGAGCAGTGTGACATATATGTTTTGCATGAGCTGAGCATGTGACAATATATGTTTTGCATGAGCTGGAGTGAGCATGTGATATATATGTTTTGCAAGCTGAGCATGTGAATATATGTTTTGCATGAGCTGCGAGATGTGATATATATGTTTTGCATGAGCTGAGCATGTGAATATATGTTTTGCATGAGCTGAGCATGTGAGATATATGTTTGGCATGAGCTGAGCATGTGACATATATGTTTGCATGAGCTGAGCATGTGAATATATGTTTTGCATGAGCTGAGCATGTGAATAATGTTTGCATGAGCTGAGCATGTGATAATATGTTTTGCATGAGCTAGAGCATGTGATATATGTTTGGCAGAGCGTGAGCATGTGACATATAGTGTTTGCAGAGCTGAGCATGTGAATATATGTTTTGCATGAGCTGAGCATGTGAATATATGTTTGCATGAGCTGAGCATGTGAATATATGTTTTGGCATGAGCTGAGCATGTGAATATATGTTTTGCAGGGAAGAAAATATGTCAAAGCACTGAAGTTAGCAAAAACAAACCCAAGATACAAATGGGAGGGAAAAGAGACCCTTTTACATATAGTTGACACAAGGCTACAGAAGATTATAGAAATATTGAACAAGCTCCTTCACACCTTATCCTCTGCCGTGTGAACTGCCGGCAGCCGGTCCGTGACTTGGCTGCCTCTCAGGCCAATCACAGGGACCGGCTGCCGGTCCCGCCCCTGCTTGCAGTTCGTGACAGCGGATAGTGCCTAGCAGTGCGGCGGAGGATAGAGGGAAGGTATAAGTACTATCGGGGCCTTTTGGATATAACGATTATAGCGGTTGGCGATGGGGGGGAACATCCCTATCAACATACTAAAAGTTTTTAAACAAGGTGGGACATGCCTTTAAACAAGACCATATGTTGGCCAAAAAACAAATACCCAGTCCATTGATTATCAAACACTGCCGAAAAAATTACATGTAAAGAATTTCTACCAGAAACAATGGTCCCAGACTGAGATACAGTTATTGTCCTACATCATTACACAGACAAAACATTAAAAATCCTATAAGAGGCGAACCTCAACCTAACTAGTAATGCCGAGATACTCCAATCCAGACATGGAAAAAAACAATCTATCTTTTAACTCGTGACACACAGAAATCATATAAGTAATTGAGCGTGTTAAAAGACCAGCAGATTATAAAAAAAAAATTGTATGACCAATAGAAAATGGTTCAGTTGTGTGAATGGGGAGGTTGATATTTAGATCCGGTGATCTGAAACATCCACAGTATGAAATTAAATTGAAGATTTCAAACTAAAAATGTCACATTCAATTCCAATTTTTTTTAATGAACCTGTTATGTCAACTCAATACATTGAAAACCTTTACTTCTTTTGGTAGGGACAAATTCAGTCCACGATTCCCAACAGTGAAGATATCAGTATCAGATTGAAACACCCATTCGATAAAACTTATACATTATATTTATACTGAACTCTTGTCCTGATTCTTTTCATAAATACTGTCTCTTGTATGAGGTTCCACTGGTGTCTTGAGGGGCCGTTCACATCGTTTTTTATGTTTTTAAGTAGAGGAAAATTGTAATCTCTGCTCAGCTCATGCAAAACATATATGTCACATGCTCAGCTCATGCAAAACATATATGTCACATGCTCAGCTCATGCAAAACATATATGTCACATGCTCAGCTCATGCAAAACATATATGTCACATGCTCAGCTCATGCAAAACATATATTCTATACTATAATATATTGTCTCTCTATACTATAATATATTGTCTCTCTGTACTATAATATATTGTCTCTCTATACTATAATATATTGTCTCTATACTATAATATATTGTCTCTCTATACTACTATACTATAATATATTGTCTCTCTATACTATAATATATTGTCTCTTTATACTATAATATATTGTCTCTATATACTATAATATATTGTCTCCCCATAGAGGTTCCCACTCAATTCTTCCCAGTGACTGGGTGTGGTCCAAGTGTTCTTTCTCTTCCAGATCCAGAAGTCTTATAGAAGGTTCCACTCACTACTCCCAGGTGACTGGGGTTGGTCAAGTGTTCTATTCTCTTCCAGATCCCGAGTCTATAGAAGGTTCACACTACCTTCTCCAAGGTGACTGGGTGTGTCAAGTGTTCTCGTCGCTTCCAGATCCCGAGTCTATAGAAGGTTCCCACTCACTTTCCCAAGTGATGGGGGTTGGTCAAGGTTCTCTTCTCTTCAGATCCCGAGTCTATTAGAGCCCCCGTTCCACTCACTTCTCCAGGTGACTGGTGATGGTAAGTGTTCTCTTCTCTGCCAGGATCCGAAGTCTATAAGAAGTTTCCCCCTCACTTCTCCCAGGTGATGGGATCGGTCAAGTGTTCTCTTCTCTTCAGACCCGAGTCTATAGCAGGTTCCCAATCACTTCTCCCAGGTGACTGGGTGTTGCAAGTGTTCTATTCGCTGTCCAGATCCCGAGTCTATTAGAAGGTCCCACTCCACTACTCCAGGTGAACTGGGTGTGGTCACGTTTCTCTTCTCTTCAGATCCCGAGTCGATAGAAGAGTTCCCAACTAAACTCTCCCAGGTGGACTGGTGTTGGTAAAAGTGTTCTTCTTCTCTCCAGATCCGAGGCTATAGAGGTTCCCCACTCACTTCTACCAGGTTGGACTGGGTGTTGGTTAATTGGTCTCTCTCTTCGATTCCCGAGTCTATAGAAAGTTCCCACTACTACTCCCAGGGACTGGGTTGTTGGTAATTGTTTCTCTTCTCTTCAAGATCCCGAGTCTATAAGAAGGTTCCCACTCACTTATCCCAGGTTGACGGGGTTGGTCAAGTGTTCTCTCTCTTTCCAGATTCACGAGTCTCTAGAAGGTTCCCACTCACTTCTCCCAGGTGACTGGTGTGGTCAAGTGTTTCTTTCTCCAGATCCCGAGTCATATAGAAGGTGCCCCCACTTCTCCAGGTGACTGGGATGGTCAAGAATTTGTAAGGAAAACACGCCCTCGAAAACCAGATGATGGCCCCTCCAGGTTTCCTTACCACCCCCACTTCAGTAAAATGGAAGGAAGACCCACTTGTCCACGCAACACAGAAGCAGAAATCACCCTCGTGCTGGACATGATTGGTCTCCAGATCCTTTGATCATCCTCCTCGAGGGGAACTACAGGGTCATAACGCAAAGGGAAAGTTAACTACATTCTGGTTTATTCTTCCAAACACCAATGTGGCCACCGTGGTTCGATTTTTGTATCATTGGCCACTGCCCCAAGGGTCCCTGGCAATGCAACAATAGCAAGATACACCGGCTTCTAGATCACTATACTCTGGTTGTAACCGATGAATATTGGGGAACGTGATTCAATTGGGGGGCCGTCGGGTGGAAAACTGGTCAGCTTGGGGATATACCAGGTATATTGTCGCCCTCAGAGTAGATAAGAATCAGGCATTGTGTAGATATGGTTAAACATGGTTAAAGTATGGATTAACCCGTACTAAGAGAATCCCACCCCCTGGACGCGACACTATATATTAAGGTGCATGGTCCGATGGTGGACGGGCTCTATGTACATGGGAAATTCTCTTAAAGGAATGTATATACTCAACAGAATTCAAGTAAGGAACAAACAGGAACCTGGCCAAGAGGCCGGTTAATCCATAAACCAAGCGAGGTCGCATTTAACAATATGATGGGCCATAGCTACTCCAACTTTCGAAGAGCAAGGTCTATCGAAGGACCGGATTTGGCGATACAAGTGTTGGTTGGGAATGGATGAAATAAGCGCTGCCCAATATAATTAAATCTAATTGTTTGTATGTGGGGGGCACACCCCCCATCTGGGATATCCCCCACCCCACGGTGAACAGTGTTTTCTCAGTTCTTCAGCACACTCCATAACCATCGATTTGTGAATATTGGAAAATGTCTTCTTACCAAATCCTAACACAAACCTCTGCAACTAAGGCATAACCATATCCTGGAAATTATACCTGTATTATAACTACAATCGTCTCACGGCAGAGGCTTAAGCAATTCTACACCAGGTTATTGTATAAAGACGACTCAGAACCCTCTGCACAAAAACCGGTACAATTCAATTGGTGCCATCTATATATTGGATATGCAGTTGACATGGAAAATTGATTCCCGCCTCCCTGGTTCATGGAATGGCGAATGGGCTGTAAGTAAAGGGAGTACCCAACTCCACAATCTCTAACTACTACGACCTTAGTCTATCCTCACACCATCTCATCGCACCAGAAGGGGACCTAACCCCCAGAAGGTAGTCAATTTGACCCAAATGTTTTATTGATGCCATTGGGGTTCCTTTAGGGGGGTACCGATGAATTCAAAGCCCGTATCAGGTAATCAGGGTTCGAGAATCTCTAATCCCAATCAATCACAGTGAATAAAAAAATATCGATTGGATTAATTACATCTACTACAATCAGCAACGCTTTGTTAATTATACTAGAGACGCACTCCAAGGATTGGGGCGACCATACTGATTGTTCTGATTTTTGCTTCTTATCTGTTGCTTACTTCCATATATTAAGAAGTTAGCTACAAAATTGCCGAAGATGTATCCCCCACTCTCCTACTACACCATGTGAACGCCGTCTTGAATCCCCATATTCTCCCCTGGCTCTAACATGTGCCCCCTTACAATCCTCTCCATCCCATCAGGGATAGTCAGGGTGTGGCGTTGGTAGGGTGGTCCCTGGCTTGTGCAGGTCTCTCCAGACCAAGCTGAAAGATCCATACCCACCCCTATGGAGTAACTCTGACTCCTTGTTTCGGTAGGAGACAGCAAATGGGCATTTCAGGGGGGATTGGGAAGGAGACAGCTTTGTTGATTCTAGATTTATCTATTAGTGACTCATTGAGGTGTGCAGGATTCTACACGATTGTGGGATATTCTTATATACGCTCGCATCAAAACTATATGTAAAACTACCACGTAACTATATGACAATGTCATTGTTACGGGATCCCATTGTGATACCTGGTTTGTTTGCAACTCAGGGCTTTGAATATTTCTACTCAACTCATGCCAAAAATAATCTGTCACATGCTCAGCACATGCAAAAAACATATATGTCAAATGCCTCAGCTCCATGGCAAAACATTATTAGTCACCGGCTCAGCTCATGCAAAACATATAGTCACATGATCAGCTCATGCAAAAACATATATGTCACCTGCTCAGCTCATGCAAAACATATATGTCACATCTCAGATCATGCAAAACATATATGTCACATCTCTTGCTCAGCCAAAAATATATGTCACCTGACAGATCATGCAAAACATATATGGTAACATGCCTCAGTCATGCAAACCTATATATCACCTTGCTCGGCTCATGCAAAAATATAGGTCACATGTCAGGTCATTGCAAAAATATATGTCACTGCTCAGCTCATGCTTAGATGGAACAAAGAGGAAACCTCTTTAGAAAGGCCAGTTGGGGCCTATATGACGCTCTGCACCGGCTTCCTGGCAGAAGGGACCGCTTACATGGCCCCAGATACGGACGATCGGATCTTTATCACGCTTATTGGCTATAGACTGTGTACCATGTACCAGAACTAGCATTCAACACCCAGCATCACCTATATAACCCACCGTGCCTGACAATAAAGCGGAAGAAGCATTTCCCACATAATGAAAGTCGTGTCCGGTGGTTCTTCCCAGTTTCTTCCCGATCAGACTGCTACCCCAATCGATAACGAAGAGGAGGACATCCGATAATTCTCTGGACCTGGTCTCCGTCACATATCCAAAGTATAGCCGAGTATGATCAGATTCCAAGAGAAAGGGTACAAACATGGCTGATATGGGCTCCCTATTTACTTTGTGCATGGGAGAATGATCAGCTGGTTAGAACCTATAATAATATATTCTCTCACCTATATTGTTCCCTATGCTGTAATATATTGTCTCCCCTTTATTATAATATATGTCTCTCTATACTATAATATATTGGTCTCTCTTATACTTAATATTTGTACTCCCTTTATTATAATATATGTCCTCTATACTATAATATGTTCTCTCTATACTATAATATAGTGTTCTCTATCTATACTATTTTCTAGACTTTAATATATTGTCTCCCTTTTAATTTTCTCTATACTATAATATATTGTCTCTCTATACTATAATATATTGTCTCTCATCTACTATAATATATTGGTCTCATTATTATTCTATATACTTAGAATATATTGTCTCTCTATACTATAATATATTTGTCTCTATACTTCATAATACTATTGTTCTCATATATATATTCTTGATATAATATATTGCTCTCATCTATATCTTTCCCTATACTTAATATAATGTACTCTATCACTATCAATATATTGTTCTACAATAATTTCTATATAATATATAGAAGGAAGCTCATCATTAATTTGCCTTTACTATATTATGTCTCTATACTTAAATATATGTCTCATCTATAACTATAAATATATTGTCTCTCTTACTATAATATATTGTCTCTCTACTATAAATATTGTCTCTCATACTATAATATATTGTCTCCTATACTCATAATATATGGTCTCTCTATACTTATGCTCTATATAATCTTGTCTCTCTAAGTACTATATATATTGTCTCTCTATAACTATAATATGATTGTCTCTCTATACTTTAATATATTGATTATATTGCTCTCTATAATAAATATATTGGTCTCTCTATACTTTAATATATTTGGGTCTCCCCTTTACTTATAATATATTGTCTCTCATACTATAAATATATTGTCTCTCTATAGACTTAATTATGTCTTATACTAAAGAAATACCTAATATCTCTATACTTTAATATATTGTCTCTATACTATAATATATTGTCTCTCGATACTATAATATATTGTCTCTTATACTGATATATCTATACTATAAATATCTGTCTCTCTATATATAATATATTGTCTCTTATCTATAATATATGTGTCTTCTACTATACTGTAATATATTGTCCTCTATACATAATATTGTCTTATATTACATAAACATTGTCTCTCTATACTTTAATATATTGTCTCTATACTATATATATTGTACTTCATACTAATATATGTTATATAAATTATTGTCTCTCTATACTTTAATATATTGTCTCTATACGTATAATATATTGTTCTCTTCCTATATTTCACTCTCACTATATAATTTTTGTCTCTCTATACGTATCATATATTGTCTCTACCTACTATAATATATTGTCTCTCATATACTTCTATATAGTTCGTCTTTACATAATTATTGTCTCTCTGTACTATATATATTGTCTCTTTATATAATATATGTGTCTCTCATACTATAATATATTGTCTTCTCTTACTATACTATATTGTTCTCTGTACGTATAATATATGTCTTCTACTCTATGTCTACTATAAATGATGTCCTCTCCTTACTATATATATTGTCACTCTATACTGATAATAATATTGTACTCTCTGTACTATAAATATTTGTACTCTCTATACTATAGATAATATGTCTCTCGTACTAATATATGTCTTGTCTCTATAGCTCTTCTGTACTATAATATATGTGCCTCTCTAATACAATAATATAATTGTCTTCTATACTATAATTATTGTCCTCTTATACTAATACTGTCCTACTATATATTGTCCCTCTCTATACTTAAAATTCTCACTACTAATTATCCCTATATATAAATGTCCATCTAAAAGTCCCTCCACATATTATTCTTTATACAATATATTGTCTCCTACTATAATTAGTCCCTACAATATATATGTCTCATACTTATTGTTACTATAATATATTGTCTCTCCTTACTATAATATATTGTCTCTCTAGTATATATAATATATTGTCTCTCTAGTATATAATATATTTTTTTGTCTCTCTGTATATAATATATTGCTCCCTCTTACTATAATATATTGTCTCTCTATACTATAATATTATTGTCTCTTCTTAAATGTTCTATATAATCTCTACAGTTATTTGTCTCTACTATATTTCTTCTATAGATATAGATTGCATACTTATTGTCCTCTATACTATAATATATTGTCTTCTGACTTATAATATATTGTTCTCTCTACTATAATTATTGATCTCTCGGTATCATAATATATGTCTCTCTATACTTAATATATTGGTCTCTCATACAAATATGTCTTTCTATACGATACTATATGTCTCTCTTCTGAAATTCTACTAAAATATATTGTCTCTCTTCTCTATATGTCTCTATAATAATAGTGTGTCTCTATGACTATACTATATTGTCTCTCGTATACTATAATATATTGTCCTTCTATACAATAACATATCTCTAATGATATTGTCTCTCTGTACTTAGAATATATTGTCTCCTTATACTATAATATATATGTCGCTCTGCTAACTATGAATATATTGTCTCTCTGTACTCTAATATATTGTCTCTCTGTATATATAATATATTGTCTCTCCTGTACTACTAATATTATTGTCTCCCTTATTAAAATCATTATTGTCCTCTATACTATAGATATGTCACCTCTATTACTATAATATATTGGTCTCTTATACTATATATATTGGTCTTCTATACAATTTTACTTAATATATTGTCTCTCGTACTATAATATATTGTCCTCTCTGTACTCTAAATATATTGCTCTATAACTATATTGTCTTCTATACTATAATATATTGTCTCTTATCATAATATATTTGGGGGCTTCTGATACTGAATAATTGTCTCTCTGTACTATAATATATGTCTCTATGTACTATAATATTGATTGTCTTCTACTATATTGATTCTCTGTACTCTATCAATATATTGCCTCTCTTCATATATAGCCCTATTAATAATAATTGTCTCTACTGTACTATAATATTGTTCTCTCCTATACAATAATATATTGTTCTACCAATACTGTACCTCCTCTATAATATAATTGTCTCTCTATACTTTCAATATATTGTTATTCCCTGTTTATATCTCCCTATATATAATATTTGTCTCTCTACTCACTATAATATGTTCATACTTAATAATCCTTCTCTATTAATATATGTCTCGATTACATTCCTCCCCTTATATTGTCTTACTTTATTTCTCCTTTTAATATATTGTCTCTTACAGATATTGCTATCTATAATATATTGTTCTTCATGTCTCTCTATACTATATATATTGTCTCTTCATAAAATATTTCCTAACTTTAAATATTGCTTTATTATATATTGTCCTCTCATACAATATATCTCTACTATAATATATTGCCTCTAATCTATCTTCCTCTTACTATAATATATGTCTCTTCTATACGATAATATATGTCATCTCTATACTATAATAATTGTCTCTCTATACTATAATATTTGGTCTCTCTATACTATAATATATTGTCTTCTCTAATACTAAAATTGCTTACTTACTATAATATATTGCTTCTTCCAATATATCTCTATATATACTATTTGTCTCTACTATATATTGGTCTCCTATATATATATTGTCTCTACTTACTATATATATTGTCTCTTATACTATATTATAGTCTTCTTACTATAATATATTGTCTCGCTTACTATTGGCTTTATACTATATATTGTCTCCCGTTTATAATTGTCTCCTCTTCTATAATATTGTCTCTCTTACTTTAATTATGTCTCTCTTACTATAATATATTGTCTCTCTATTACCTTAATATATTGTCTTCTTAACTTAATAATAGTATGTATCTAACAATAAATGTCCAATTGTTTCTATACTATAATATTATGTCTCTCTATACTATAATATATGCTCTTCTAATGTCTCTCTTTATTTGTCTCTATACATAATATATTGTTCTATCAATAACTCTCTATACTATAATATTTGCTTGTCTAATTATTCTATATATAATATATTGTCTTTCTCATAGTTTCCTATATATAATATATTGTCTCTCTATACTTATATATTGTTATACATATTATCTTCTCTCCTATACTAATATATTGCTCTATTAATTATATTGTCTCCCTATATCGTATAGATCTATTATTGTCTCTCTTATGACTAAATATATAGTGTCTCTCTATACTATATATATTGTCGCTTCTAGTACCTATAATATTTGCTCTCTGTACTTATAAGATTATTGTCTCCTATTACTATAATATTTGTCTCCTATACTTATAAAATATGTCTCCTATTTATATATATTGTCTCTTTATACCTAATTATATAGTTGCTTGTACTTATATAATTAGTTGTCGTACTAGTGTTTATATATATAATTATTGTCTCTCTATTACTACAATATATTGTCTCTCTGTACTATAATATAGATTCTATGAAAATTTCCTCTATACTATAATATATTGCTTCTCGTACTATATATATTGTTCTCTCTGTACTAGCATATATTGTACTCTCTGTACTCATAATATATTGCTCTCTATACGTATATGTCCTATACTATATGATATTCTCTATACTATAATTATATTGTTCTCTATCTATAATATTGTGCTTCATACTATAATCTATTGTCTCTTCTATACGTAATATTATTGTCTCTCACCTATATATATTGTCTCGATATACTGAATATGCTGATATATATATTTGCTCAATAAATATTATCTCTTACTCAATATTTCCTTACTATAATATATTGTTCTCTCTATCATAGAAGCTTGATTCTTATTATAATAGTGTTCATACTAATAATATTGTTTCTTTAATATATTGTCCCTCTTCTGTATAATATATTGTCTATCTTACTATAATATTGGTCTCTCGAACCTTTAATATATGGTCTCTGCTATACTCTAATATATTGTACCTCTAATACTATATATATTGTCTTTCTTATTAGTTCCTACAAAATATATTTGTCTCTCTTTATACTATAATATATATTGCTCTCTATACGTATCATATATTGTCCCCTCTATCTATAATATAGTCTCTATAATATATTGTCTCTTCTAAATATTAATGCTATACAATTGTCTTTCTATACTATATATTGCTATAAATATATGTCTCTGCTATATCGCCCTATATATAATATTGGTCTCCTATACTATAATATATTGTCCTTCTATTACTATAATATATTTGTCTTCTATACTAATATATTCCTTACATATTATTGCTTATATATAATCTCATATAAATATATTGCTTTCAGTCTCAATATTGTTTCATACTTATAATATATTGCTCTCTATACTAATAATATATTGTCTCTCTCATACTATAATATATTGTCTCTCTTACTATAAATATATTGTCTCTTGTAACTATAATATTTGTCTCTCTGTACTATAATATACTATACTTAGAATTTCTCATCATTATATCCTATATATCATATCATTGTCCTCTCGTGACTATAATATATTGTCTCTCTATACTATAATATATGTTCGCTACTAATACTAAATATTGATTGTCCCTCTATAACTATCATATATTGTCCTCTCTATACTTATATATATTGTCTTCGTTATCCTTATTATAATATATTGTCTCTCTATACTATAATATATTGATTTCTATCTATATCTTGTAATTATATTTGTCCTTTTACTTATATGCTCTCTAATACTAATATTGGTCTCTCTATACTATAATTATTGTCTTTCTATACTATAATATTTGTCTCTCTATGTACATATATAATGTCCCTATACTATAAATATTGTCCATCTTTAAAATTGTCTCTATACTATAATATATTGTCTTTCTACTACTAATATTTGTTCTCTCTATACTATAATATATTGCTCTCTATACTATAATGTCTATCAATAATATGTCTTCTACTATGTCTCTTATACTATAATATATTGTCTCTCTATACTTTATATATATTGTCTCTTTAACTAGAATATTGTCCCTCTATACTATAATAATTGTTCTCTCTATACTCTAATATATTGTCTCCCTATACTAGTAATATATGTGTCTCTTTAATATTAATATATTTCTCTCTACTACATAATATAGTGGTCTCTCTATACTAGAATATATTGTCTCTGCTATAATTAATATGTCCTGTGTACTATAATATATTGTCTCTCATACTATATATATTGTCTCTCTATACTATAAATGATTGTCCTGATATATCTCATAATATGATTGTCTCTCTGATACCTAATATATTGTCTCTTGCTGTACTATAATATATTTGCCTCTTACTATGTTAATGCCTTATAGAATCATATTGTCTCTCTGTCTATATAATGTTATGATATTGTCTCTCTGTAACTATAATATATTGTCTCTCTATTACTATAATATATTGTCTCTACTGTACTATAATTATTGTCTCTCTACTATAATATATGTCGCTCTCATACTTAATATAGTCGCCGATTAGATATTGTCTCATCTATACTGATAATATATTGCTCATCTTATATATAGATATGTCTCTCTAACTATAATATATTGTTCTCCATTTACTAAATTATTGTCTCTTGATACTAGTAAATAATTGTTCCTCTAACATATAATTCCCTTTTATAATATCATTTCTCTCTATACTAAATATATATTGTCTACATTAACTATAATATATTGTCTCTCTATACTATAATATAATTGCATTCTTCAAATATATCTCTACATAATATTTGTCTCTCTATACTATAATATATTGTCTTCATACTATAATGATATGTCGCTCTAATATTTCCCTATAATATAAATATTGTCTCTCACGTATAATATATTGGTCTCTCTGTACTATAGATATTTATATAATATGTTCTCTGTACTATTAATTATTGTCTTCTCTATCGTACTATATATATTGTCCTTTACTTAACTATAAATTTGTCCTCTACTCGTACTATAATATATTGTACTCTATACATATATATTCTCTCTAATATTGATTTGTCTCCTATACTATAATATATTGTCTTCTCTATACATAAGTATATTGTACTCCTTTTATAATATATGTCTATATATATATTTGTTCTCTCTATACTATAATATATTGTCTCTATCTATAACTATAAATTGTCCTCTTATATATCCGTTTATTAATATATTGTCTTTCTATACTATAAATATTGTCTCTTCTATACTAAACTTCTCTAACATAATATATTGTCTCTCTATACTTATAATATGTCTCTCTATACTATAATATATGTCTCTATATACGTATAATATATTGTCTTTCTATACTATAAATATATGTCTCTCCTGTTACTAAATATATATGTCTCTCTATACTATTATATATTGTCTCTCTATAACTATAATATATTGTCCTCTCTATAGTATAATATATTGTCTCTCTATACTATAATATATGACTCTTCTATACTATATAGTCTAAATATTGCCTCTCTTACTATATAATGGTACCCTAGCTATATATTGTCTCCTATACTATAATATATGTTCTCTCTATACTATAATATATTGTCTCTCTATAACTATAATATATTGTTCTCTTACAATGTCGTACATCATATATCGTCTTCTGTACTAATTGTCATACTCTATAATAATATATTGCTCTCTGTACTTATATATTTTGTTACTTCGTAATAAATATATTTCTTGTACATTTTCTCGTACTATAATATATTCCTCTGTCAGATTATGTCTCCTCGTACTATAATAGATGGGTCCTATCTATACTATTGAATATATTGTTCTGTCTATACTATAATATATCTGTCGTATATTTCCTTCTTGAAATATTTCTACATAATATATTGTCTCTCTCTATACTATCTTCTCTACTATATATATGCTCCTTCTATTGTTTTCTCTATCTATCTATATTCACCTATATATAATATATTGTCTCTCTATACTATATATATGGTCTATCTATACTATTAAGAGTTGTCTCTCTATACTATAATATTTGTCTCTCTCTATAACTATATCTATTGTCTCTTGATATATAATATATTGTCTCCTACTATACATATTGCTCTCTATACTATAATATTCGTCGTCTCTATACTATAATATATTGCCTCTTTACGTATTAGTCCTCTTACTATATAATATATTGTCTCTCTGCTACTATAATATGATTGTCTCTCTGTATATAATATATGTCTCTCAGTACTATAATATATTGTCTCTCTATACTATAATATTGCTCTCTATACTGAAATATATTGTCCTCTTACTATAATATATTGTCTCTCTATACTAATAATATATTGTTCCTCTACTTATAAGCTATTCCTTTATAATATATTGTCTCTCTATACTATAATATATGTCTCTCTAATACTATAATATATTGTCTCCTAGACATTATAATATATTGTCTCCTTCATATAGGCCTATAATATATTGTCTCTCTATCTCTATATTGTATCTATACATAATATTGTCTCTATACTATATATATTGTACCTCTCTATACTATAATATTATTGTCTCTCTATACTATAATATATTGTCTTCTCTTCATCATAATATATTGTCTCGCTATTACTTAAATATTGTCTCTTATACTATAAATAATATTGTCTCTCTATACTATAATAATTGTCTCCTTGACTATAATATATTGTTCTCTATACTATAAATTATTGTTCTCTATACTATATATTATTGTCTTTCTATACTATAATATTTGTCTCTCTATACTATTCCATTATCTTGCTCTTCTATCTATATTGTCTATCTACATATATGTACCTCTCTATACTATAAATATTGTCTCTCTACATAATAGTCTTCATACTATATATATGTCTCTCTGTACTATAATAGATTGTCTCTTATACTATTATATTGTCTATATATAATATATTTGTCTCTCTTACCTATCGATATAGCACGTCTTCACTATATAGTCTAACATCATATTTTCGCTCTGTACTTAATATATTGTCTCCTATACTATAATCTACTTGTCTCTATCATATCTATCCTCTAATAAATATATGTCTCTCTATACTATAATATATTTTCTCTATACTAATATATGTTCTCTATACTATTAATATAGTTGCTCTCGTTAAATATTCTCTTACTATAATATATGCTGCTATAAATTGCCTCTATACTATAAATTGCTCTATATGATATGAGTTCTGTACATTTGTACTCTAAATATATGTCCTGACCTATAATATATTGTCTTCTCATAATGTCCTATAATTTCTCCCTTTATATTTGTCCCTACCTATGCTTTACTATAATATATTGCTCTCTATACTATAATAGAGCCTGTATACATATAATTGTCTCTATCTCTATATATTGTCTCCTATATATATATATTGTCTTCTCTATACTATAATTATGCTCTTCCTATACTTATAAATATATTGTCTCGCTAGACTTAAGATCTTGTCCTCTATACTATAATATATTGTCCTCTCTATACATAATATATTGTCTCTCTATACTATAATATATTGTCTCTCTATACTATAATATAGGTCTCGTTAACTTTTAATAATGCCATATTATTGTCTCTCTTATCATAATAATTGTTCTACTATACTATTATAAATATTGTCTCTCTATACTAATAATATATTTTGCTTCTCTATACTAATAATTATTTGTCATCTATACTATAATATTGTCTCTCTATCACTATATTATTCTCTCTTAATATATCTTCTTATATAATATATTGTGGCTTTCTATACTATATATTTTGTATCTCTATACATAATATATTGTCTCTCTGTACATAATAATATTGTCTCTCTTCTAATATAGCCTTTAATATATTGTCCTCGCTATCTATAATATATTGTCTTTCTATACTATAAATATATTGTCTCTCTAGGTACTAGATATATTGGTCGCTCTATACTTTAATATATTGTCTTATATACGATAATATATGGTCTCTCTCTACTTTATATTCCCTGATATAATATATTGTCTCTCTTACTATAACATATTGCTCTCTACTATATATTCTCTATAATATATTATGTTCTCTCTATACTAATATATTATTGCTCATCTTCTTAATATCCTTCTTAATATATTGTCTTTTCTATACTATAATATATTGCTCCTTATACTATAATATTGTCTCTCTATATATAAAGATATTTGTCTCTTACTATATCGATACTATAATATATTGTACCCTCTCGTTACTATAATATATTGTCTCTCTATACTATATAGATTTCGTCTCTATACTATAACATATTGTTTCTCTCTATTGTTTCTATATAACTAATATTGGTCCTCTATAGATATAATCATTGTCTTTCTATATATAATATATTGTCTTCTATAATAAATCTATTGTTCTCTATACTGACATATTATTGTCTCTATACTATAATATCATGTCTCTCTATACTATAATATATTTCCTCTCTGTACTTATATACAACTATTGATCCTCTGTCTTAATATATATCCGAATATATGTCTCTCTATATCATATAATATTGTCTCTCTAATATAATATATTGTCTCTCTATACTATAATATATTTCTCTATACTATAATATTTGCTCCCTTTTTACTAGTATATTGTCTCTCCTATACTATAATATATTGTCTCTCTATACTGATAATATATTTGTCCTCCCTTTATTATATATTTGTCTCTATACTATAATATATTTTATATGAATTGCTCTCTATCTTATATATTCTCTACTTTAATATAAGTTTTCTCTTATATATTATTTCTTACCTTATATATATATTGTCTCTCTATACTATAAATATTGTCTCTCTATACTTATATATTTTCTCCCTTATATATAATATATTGTCTCTCTATATATTATATAATTGTCTCTCTTATTATTCCTATAATGATAGTATTTGTCCTTATCTATAATAATATTGTTCTCTTACGATATTCCCTTATATATCATATAATTGCCTTCTATCTATATTTCTCATCTAAATAGCTCTCATACATAATATTGCTGCTATAACTCTATATATGCCTCCATATATAATGATGTCTATCTTTTATATTGTTCTGATACTATATTATGTCTCTCTATACTAAATAATTGTCTCTCTACTAATGTCTCTCATAATAGTATTGTCTCCTTTCATACTATATATATTGTCTCTCATACTATCTAATATTGTCTCTCTATACTATAAGTTTATAAAATTTTCCTCCTATCTAATAGCCTACTTTACCTCTATCTATATATATCCTAACAATAGTTCCTCTATTCAGATTCTCTCTATACTAGTCTATCATATATGTCCCTTATTATGTATATTTCTCTATACTCATAATATTCTTAACATATAGATTCTCAATACTAAATTTCCCATATATATTTGTCTCTCTTCTAATATATCTCTATAATATATAGTGTCTCCCTTTATAATATATCCTATATATATTATTGTCTCCTCTATGATATATTGTCCCCTTATTATCATTTTTCTCTATACTATAATATGTCTATATAATATATTGTCTCTCTAACTTACCTTTATTAAATATATTGTCTCTTATACTATAATATATTGTCTCTCTGGACTTAGATAACTATATTGTCTCGTCTGCACTTTATATAATATGATTGTCTCTCTATACTATACAATATTGTCTCTCTGTACGTATAACTATGTTTCCTCTACTATAATAATATATGTCTCTCATATACTATAATATATTGTCTCTCTATACTATAATATATGTATCCCCTTACTATAAAAATCATATTGTCTCTCTATACTATATGTCTCCTTATTAATATATGTCTCTCTATACTATATATTATGCTCCTGTAATAATATATTGTCTCACTTACTATAATAGCACGCGTCTCTCTTACTATATTCGCTATATTATAGTCTCCTGTCCTTATTATGTCTCATCCGATATGATATATATTGTCTCTCGGTATAATAGTCTGTACTACAATATATTGTCTCCCCTTAGCTATATATATGTCCTCTACTATAATATATTGTATCCCCCTTTATATACTATATTGTCTCTCTATAGCTTAATATATTGGCCTCTACATCATATATTTGGTTCACCTTATGATAATATATTGTCCAACTATACTATAATATTTGTCTCTCTATACTATATTATGCTCCCTGAAAACTCCCCTATACTTTCTCTATACTGAATAATATATTGTTCACCTATCTTAATACTTTCTACTATACTATATTCTATCATATATTGTCTATCTTTCCCCTTATTATATATTGTCCTAACTTTTTATAATATAAATAATTGCAACTTTTATATTCTCTATACTATATATTGTTCATATATATATTGTCTCTTATAACAATATTGTCTCCCTACTTACATTTTGCTACATTAATATATTGCTCATAACTATCCCCTCATGCTATATGACTAAACTTATTTTGGCCCCCTATACTATAACATATTCGCTCCCTTATTGCTATAATATAAGGTATGGTTCAGTACGTGGGCAGTTTCTGTAATAAAGGGTTAATTGATATGTTACGGTATAACCCGCCATTATTAGTATAAACAATATCACATATAAATCCTTGGCTCCTTTCCTGTCCCTGTTACATAGTTACTGTGTTGTAAGGTCAGTGGTCAGTACTGTGGACGGTAGATGTAATAAAGGTTAAGTGATATGTTACGGTATAACCCTCATTACTAGTATAAACAAATTACCATATAAATCCTTGTTCCTTTCGTCCCTGTATAACATAGTTACTGTGTGTAATGTCCAGTGGTCAGATGCGGACGTTAGAATGTAAAAAAGGGGTATTAATTGAGTATGTTACAGGTTATAACCCTCTTATAGTATAAACAATTACCATATAAACCTTGTTCCTTTCTGTCCCTGTATCCATAGTTACTGTTGTGTAAGTTCCAGTGTCATAACTTGGACAGAGATGTAAAAGGGTTTATTGATATGTTACAGGATACACCTCATTATAGTATAAACAATATTACCATATAAATCCTTGTTCCTTTCTGTCCCTGTATACATAGTTACTGTGTTGTAAGGTCAGTGGTCAGTACGGTTGGACAGTGGTGAATAAAGGGGTCTATTTATATGTTACAGGTATAACCCTCATTATAGTATAAAACATATAATCACTTTAAATCCTTGTTCCTTTCTGTCCTTATCAATAGTTACTGGTGTAAGGTCAGTGGTCAGTTTACTGTGGACAGTGATGTATAACGGGTAATTGATATGTTACAGGTATTAACCCTCATTACAGTATAAAAATATTACCATATAAATCCTTGTCCTTTCTTCTCCTGTATACAGTTTACTGTGTGTACGGTCAGTGGTCATACTGGGACAGTAGGTCATAAAGGGTTAATTGGATAGTTCAGGTTATAACCCTCATTATAGTATAACAACTCATTACCATATAAAATCCTTTTTCCCTTTCTGTCCCTGTATACATAGTTACTGCTGTGTAAGGTCCGTGGGTTACTGTGGACAGTGAGTATGGTAAAAAGGGTTAATTGATTATGTTACAGGTATAACCCTCTTATACGTATAAACAATAGTTACCATATAATCCTTGTTCCTTCTGTCCCTGGTATAATCGTTACTGGTGTGTAAGGTCAGTGGTCCCACCGTATGACGGACAGAGATGTAATTCAAGTGTTAATTGATTATGTTAACAGGTATAACCTCATTATAGTATAAACAATTCACCATATACCTTGTTCCTTTCTTTCCCTGTATAACATAGTTTTACTGTGTGTAAGGGCAGTGGTCATTACTGTGGACGGTAGAGTGTAAATAAAGGGTTAATTGTATGTTATCAGGTAACCCTCATTCTAGTAATAAACAATATCCATATAAATCCTTGTTCCTTTCTGTCCCTGTATACTAGTACTGTGTGTAAGTGTACACGTGGTCATAAGTGACAGTAGATGTAATAAGGGTTAATTTGATATGTTACAGGTATAACCCCCGTCATTAAATCAAAACAATATACCCATATAATCCTTGTTCCTTCTCCTGTATACATAGTTACTGTGGTTAGGTTCAGTGGTCTACTGGGACAGTTAGAGTGTAATAAAGGGTTAATTGATGATGTTACAAGTACTAACCCTCATTAAGTATAAACAATATACCATATAAATCCTTGTTCCTTTCTGTCCACTGTATACATAGTTACTGTGTGTAAGGTCAGTGGTCAGTTACGTGGAAGTAGAGGTGTAAGTAAGAGGTTTAATTGATATGTTACAGGTTAAACCCCTTATCGATATAAACAAATACACATTTATAATCCTTGTTCCTTTTCTGTCCCTGTTATACATAGTTACTGTGTGTAGAGTCAGTGGTCAGTCTGTGGACGGTCGTGTAATAAGGGTTATGTAATGTTACAGGTATAAAACCTCATTTAGTATAAACAATATTACCATATAAATCCTTGTTCCTTTCTGTCCTGTATACATAGTTACGTGTGTAAGGTCAGTGTCACGTACTGTGGACAGTAAAGTATGGTAATAAAGTGGTAATTTGATATGTTACAGTCTAACCCTCATTATAGTACTACCATATATACCCATATAATCCTTGTTCCTTCTCTGTCCCTGTATACATAGTTACTGTGTGTAAGTCAGTGGTCATCCTGTGAACGGTATGTGTAATAAAGGGTTAATGATATGTTACCGGTAATAACCCTCATTAATAGTATAAACATATTTACAGTATAAATCCTTGTTCCTCTTTCATTTGTCCCTGTATACATAGTACTGGCTATGTGTAAGGGTCAGTGGTCAGTACTGTGGACGGTATGTGTAAAGTAAAGGATATATTGAATCACCAAGTGCCCGTTCATTGATGTGACAAAATCAATTCATGTCCACTATAAATACGGGGTGTGGATTCCTTTGCCTGTGTATCATGTACTGTACGTGGCAGTACGCGCGTTTTACTGAGCTTACAATGTAATGCATCATTACAGGGATCATAAACCATTATAGATAAATCATATTCCCGCCCATATAGACTTGATTACTTCTGTCACATACATAGAAATGTACTATTGTGAGTAAGTAACAGCTAGCGAATCAATTATGATGGACATAGATGTAAGAAAGCGGTTAACTTGATACATGTGATTAACCTCAGTATCGTATAACATCAACTTCCCTTAAACCTTTCCTTTGGCCTGTTCATGTTACTGTGTAAAGGTTGCGTTCAGTCACTCAGACAGAGTTGCTTGTACATAGTGAATTACACCAGAGTGGCATTGCCATTGTCCTTGGTGGACAAACTACCTAATCAACTGGTATTTACCATGGGCCTGTCGAGAATGGGTAGTTAGTGCAGTGGCAGATCCTGATCTGACAATACGCCCTCAAACCAAACCAGAATAGCACGAGTAACATGGTTCATATGCATACTAACGGGATGCATTATCGACTTGAGCTACAGTGCTACCATACCATGCTACTAATCTTAACCTATTGCAAGGATGTAAGGAACATGCATTACTACCATGATAATCTACTCGGCTACGTACCAACTATCCATTGAAGCAAACGTAGATTAAATTGCAAGGCACTGTCTAATCAACTGCAATCTATACACATACTCAATGAAGACGACATCATAACCAAAACTCACAGGTAGACATGTAACAAGAGTCATAATCTGCTACTTGTACCAGTACATTACCATAACATCACGTCGTTAACTTGGCTTTTTAACGACACAAGCCGCATTAACAGGAATTAGTGATTACTCCAACCTTATCTGTAGTGCAGAAGAGCGTCGTACGCATACATATACAATTCCAATACTCTGCAAATTGCTGGTACGTACCAGTCATTAACTCCATGTTGCAAGGCTACGTAATTATAATGACCGCAGCTGCACATTAAATCATGACTGCCAAGGCTAATACCAGTGCATTAATCCATATGGCATCAAGGCTACTACCAGTATAATATGCAATTTATACGTACATACACTAATATCTTGATCAAGGCTAGTACCAGTCATTAAATCCAGTATCTGCAAGGCTACGACCAGGCTACTTAAATCCATACAGCAAGGTCTACGTACCAGTACATTAAATCCATACTAGCAAGGCTACGTACAGTAGATTAAATCCATACTGCAAGGCTATGTACCAGCCTATCCATATGAAGCCGTACAGTCATTATCCTGGTCAAGGCTACGTAACAGACAATAGCAGGCTACGTAACATCTCATATAATGCAAGGCTACGTACCAGTGCATGAAATCCATATCGGCACTATCCAGTGAGCTACTACCAGTACATTAAATCCCATACTGCAAGGCTATCACGTACCAGTACATTAAATCCATCTTGCAAGGCTACGCTCAATTAACACAATTACCAAGCTTAGTTACCATACTAATCCATACTGCAAGGCTACGTACCAGTACATTAATATCCATATTGCAAGGGCTACGTACCAGTACATTAAATCCATATTGTCAAGGCTACGTACGCTAGTTACATTAAATCCAAACGCAAAGCGCTACTTACAGTACATTAAAATCCATACTGCAAAGGCTACGTACCAGTTACATTAAAATCCAGACTGCAGGCTAACTACCAGTACATAACATCCATATGCAAGGCTACGTACCAGTACATTAAATCCTATGCCAAAGCTACGTACCAAGTTACATAAATCCATTTGCAAGGCTACGTACCAGTACCCTTATCCACTGCAGAGTACAGACTATCAGCTGCTACGTACCAGTACATTAAATCCGACGAGCAAGGCTACGTACCAGTGACATCATATCAATGTCCATAAGCTTAGCAAGGCTACGATACCAGTACTAAATCCATTACTGCCAAGTACGTACCAGTACATTAAATCCATATTTGCAAAAAAAGGACTAGTACAGTGCATTAAATCCATACTGACAGGACTACGGTTATCCTAGCGCAAGCTACGTACCATACATTAAATCCATACTGCAAGTCTACTGTACCAGTACATTAATTCCATATTGCAAGGCTACGGCTTACCAGTACATAATCATAGAGTCTCCCATATTCTGCACGGCTACGTCCAGTACATAATCCAACTGCAAGGCTAACGTACCAGTACATTACCTCCATCATGCCAAGGCTACGTACCAGTAATTAAATCCATATATGCAAGGAGGTAAGTACCAGTACATTAAATCCATATGCAAGGCTACGTCACCAGTACATAAATCCATTGCAAGGCTCACGTACCAGTACATTAAAATCATACTGCAAGGTACGACCGAACATAATATATTCAATATCCGACATTAACCATGACAGGCTAGTACCAGATAATTAAATCCTATCAAGGCTACGTACCAGTACATTACACCATACTGCCAAGGGGCTGTACCAGTACATTAATCATTCACGTCCACCTGCAAGGCTACGTACCAGACATTAAATCCATATTGCAAGGCTACTACCAGTACATTAATCCATACTGCAAGGTAGTACCATACATAATCCATACTGCAAGGCTACGTACCAGTACATTAAATCCATCTGCAAGGCTACACCAGTGACATTAAATCCATATTGCAAGCTACGTACAGTGACATTAAATCCATACTGCAAGGGCTACGTACCAGACATTAAATCCATATTGCAAGGCGATCGACCAGCCTAATCATTCAATGCAAACTTAGCATTCACCATTGGCTAAGTACCAGTACGATTAAATCCATACTGCAAGTGTCCAGACAAATCGCTTCAGGCCGGTATCAGTAATTAAATCCTACTGCACGGCTACGTACAACAGTACACTTAAATCCATACTGCAAGGCTACGACCAGTACATCTATAAATCCTATTGCAAGGCTACGTACCAGTAATTAAACCAATGCATGCTGCTACGTACCAGTACATTAAAATCCCTTGCAAGGAGCTACGTACCAGTATCATTAAATCCATATTGCAAGTCTACGTACCAGTATCATTAAAATCCATGCTGCAAGGCGACGTACCAGTATCATTATTAATCCTACTGGCTTCAAGGACTTACGTACCAGTACATTAAATCATCGTGCAAGTATGCGTAACCAGTAAACTTAAACCATTGCAGGCTCAAACGTACCAGTACATTAAATCCATACTGCAAGGCCGTACCAGTACTTAAATCCATGCTGCAAGGCTAACGTACCAGTACATAATCCATTCTGACAGGTGTTACCAGTACATTCTATCCCATGACTGCAAGGCTACGTACCATACATAATCCATGCGTGCCCTAACGCAGTCAATCCAATGGAAGTGTACCAGTACATTAAATCCAGCTGCAGGCTACGTACCCAAGTTACATTAAATTCCATGATGCTGCAAGGCTACGTACCAGTACAGTTAAATCCATCTGCAAGGTCTAACGTACCAGATACATTAAAATCCATATTGCAAGGCTACGTACCATTGCAATTAAATCCATTGCAAGGCACCGTACCAGTCAAATTAAATCCAATTGCAAGCTACGTACCCATATTACAAATCCATCTGCAAGGCTACGTACCAGTACATTAAAATCCATGCTGCAAGGCTACGTACACGTAAATCATTCGTAGTCAGTACATTAAATCCATGCTGCAAGGCTACGTAACCAGTACATTAAATCCAGTATTGCAAGGCCTACAGTATTACCGCCAGCACTACGTTTAAATCCATGCTGCAAGGCTACTACGTAATACCATATCCCACTACGTAAATACTATCATATTGCAAGGCTACGTAACCAGTAACTTAAATCCATGCTGCAAGGCTACGTACCAGTGATTAAATCCATGCTGCAAGGCTACGTACCAGGATACATTAAATCACATGATCGACAAGGCTACGTACCAGTACATTAAATCCAGGATGCAAGGCTACGTACCAGTACCTTAAATCCATATTGCAGCTAGTCCCAGTTACATTAAATCCATCTGCCAGGTCGTACAGTACATTAAATCCATGCGCAAGCTACGTACCAGTAAATAAATCCATGATGCAAGGCTACGTACCAGTACATTTTAAATCCATGCATTGCAAGGCTAGTACAGTCATTAAATCCCATACTGCATGCTACCTACCAGTAATTAAATCCATGCTGCAAGCTATGTACCAGTACATAAATCCATCTGCCATGGCATGTACCAGCTAACATTAATCACATACTGCAAGGCTACTGTACCAGTACATTAAATCCATACTCGTGCAAGGCTACTGTACCAGTACATAACTCCAATGAGCTTCAGGCTAGTACCAGTTTACAATGTCAGGACGTACTGACTACTGCAAGCATGAGCAAAATAATACCATGTCCAGCTTTACAGGAATTACCCGATAAATCCACTGCAGGTCTAGCTACCAGTAGCATTAAATCCAGATATTGCAAGGCTACGTACCAGTCACATTAAATCCTACTCAATTGTCAGAAATTCCAAGGTACTACAGTTGCCCTACGCAAGCATACGCATATCCAAGCAAGGTGACCAGCATTAAATCAATGCAAGGTGCCTTACAGAACTATGCTAGCTACGTCCACGATATTAAATCCTATATTGCAAGGCTACGTACCAGTACATTTAAATCCATACTGTCAGAGCGTAAGTACCAGTACATTAATCCATATTGCAAGGCTACGTACCGCATTACTAATCCATACTGCAAGGGCTACGTACACCGTACATTAATCCATACTGCAAGGCATGTAACCAGTCATTCAATCCATATTGGCACGATACGTACCAGTACATTAATCCCATACTGCAGCGGCTACGTACCAGACATTAAATCCATACTGCAGGCATTACCAGTACATTAAATCCATATTGCAAGGTACGTACCAGTACTTAAATCCATATTGCAAGGTACGTACCAGTAACATTAAATCCATACTGAAGGCACGACCGGTACATTAAACTCCATACTGACACAGAAAGCCATTATGCAGCAGTACCAGTACATTAATCCATATTGCAAGGCTACTATCCAGTACATTAAATCCATACTGCACAGGCAGTACCGGTACATTAAATTACTCAGGCTATCGGTCTATCCACTGCAAGTAAGTACAGTACATTAAATCCATATTGCAAGGCTACAGGGGGATACCAGTACATTAAATCCATTTGCAAGAGGCTACTGTACCAGTACATTAAATCCATACCTGAGGCTACGTATCCATGCTGCAAGGCTCGTACCAGTACCATTAAACTCCAGTATTGCAAGGCACGTTACCAGTGGCATTAAATCCATCTGCAAGGCTACGTACCAGTGCCTCAAATCCAATTGCAAGGAGTCTACGTACCAGGATTACATCCATTACTGACAAAGGCACGTTACCAGTACATTAAATCCATATTGCAAGGCAATGTACCAGTGCATTACAATCCATAACTGACAAGGGCTACGACCAGTGCATTAATCCATTGCAAGGCTACGTACCAGTGCATTAAATCCATACTGCAAGGTACGCATCCATGGCTGCAGGCTACGTACAGTACATTAATCATATTGCCAGGCTACGTACCAGTGCATAAGCCATACTGCAAGGCTACGTACCAGTACTTAAATCCATATTGCAAGGCTCACGTACCATACATTAAATCCATACTGGCACGGCCTAACGTACCAGTACTAAATCCATATGTGCAAGGACTACGTACCAGTACATTAATCCATATTTGCAAGGCTACGTACCAGTACAGTAAATTCCATACTGCAAGGGCACGTTACCGTACAATTATAACTCCATGCCTGCAAGCTAAGTACCAGTACATAAATCCCATGCTGCAAGGCCTTAAAACTATCCATGCTGCAAGCTGTAAGAATAATCCCTACGCAGCGCACAGTGACATTAATCCATACGCAGGCTCGTACCAGTACATTAAATCCATACTGTCAAGGCTACGTACCAGTACATTAAAATCCATATTGCAAGGCTAACGTACCATACATTAAATCCTATTGCAAGGCTACGTCCAGTATTAAATCCATATTGCAAGGCTACGTACCAGTACATTGAACTCCATATTGCAGGCTACACACTACATTCAACCGTAACATAAAATCCATGCTCCTGTACTTAATTAAATATCGCTAATTACGTCAAATCAAGAGGTTTCCGATACCATACGGGTACGCAGTACATAAATCACGAAGTCCTCTACAAATATATGCAAGGCATGACGTACCAGTACATTTAACATCCATGCTGCAGGCTCCGTACACCAGTACATTTAATCCATATTTGCAAGGCTACGTACCAGCTACAGTAAATCCATATTGCAGGCTATCGTACCAGTATATATTAAATCTAATGCAGATCAAGGCATTAATCCATACCGCAGGATACGTACCAGTACATTAATCACATATGAAGGCTACGTACCAGTAAATTAACTCCATGCTAATGAGTACGTACCAGTACATTAAATCCATAGCAGGCTACGTACAAGTACATTAAATCCATATGCAGGCTACGTACCAGTAATGTTAAATCCATACTTCAAGGCTACGTACCGTACATTAAATCCTATTGCAAGGCTACACAGTAATTAAATCCATACTGCAAGGCTATGTACAGTATCTATAATCCATAACGCAGAGCTACGTACCAGTACATGTAAATCCTATCAAGGCTACGTACCAGTCAATTACAATCCCATGAACTGCAGAGCTTGTTACCAGTACTTAAATCATATTGAAGGCTACGTCACCAGTACATTAAATCCATATTCAACCCAAAAGGCTACGTACCAGTCACTTAAATCCATAATTTGACAAGGCTACGTACCAGTACATAAATCCATACGCAAGGCTACGTACACGAATACAATCCAAATGCAAGGCTACGTACCCATATAATTAAATGCCTAATCGGTGCAAGGCTACGTACACCAGTACATTAATCCATAGCAAGGCTTACAGTACCGTAATTAAATCCATAATGCAAGGCTAACAGTTACTGATTAATCATACCATCAAGTAAGCTACTCCATGTACATTAATCCATATGTGCAAGGCTACGTACCAGTACATAAATCCATATTGCAAGGCCTGACGTACCAGTCAAATATCCATACGGCACAGGCTACGCACCAGTACATTAAATCCAACCTGCAGGTAGTACCAGTACTTAAAACCATCGGCAAGGCTAGTACCAGTACATTAAAACCATTTGAAGGCTACGTACCAGTTATAATCCTATGAAATCGTCATAATATACCGCAAGCACGTCACCATACAGGAATCTCAAGGCCCAGTAGTCATTAAATCCATATTGCAAGGCTACGTAACAGTACATTAAACCAGCTGCACATAATACATGTAATCCTACGCTACGTACAGTAATTAACTCCCATAGTTGCCAAGGCTTAGTACCCAGCTTATCATACTCAAGGCAGACCATACGCACAGACTGCACAGCTACGTAAGTACATTAAAATCCATATTGCAAGGCTACGTACCAGTTAAATCATATTGCAACTATACCGTAATCAATGCAGACGACGACAAATCACGCAGCTACTCAGTACAAATACAAATCAAGGATCCAATTACATCGCAAGGCTACGTACCAGTACATTAAATCCATATTGCAAGGCTACTCCCAGTCACTAAATCCATAATTGGCCCCCCAGGGTACGTACCAGTACATTAATCATATTGCAAGGCTACGTACCAGTACATTACATCCATATCTGCAAGGCTACGTACCAGTAACATTAAATCCATATTGCAATGGCTACGTCCCAGTAAGTTAAATCCTAAGCTGGCAAAGCTACTACCAGTACATTTAAAATCCACTACCTTGCAAGGCTACGTACCAGTACATTAAATCCAATTGCCAAGGCGTACCCGCCACCTAAGCACAACCATACATTAAAAATCCATCTTGCAGGCTACGTACAGTACATTAAATCCATATTGCAAGCTACTTACCAGTAAGTAAATCCATATCAAGGCTACGTACCATATAGTACATCCATAATGAAAGGCTACGTACCGACTATTAAATCCATACTGCAGGGCTACGTACCAGTGCATTAAACCATACTGCCAAAGGACTACGTACCCAGTACATTGAATCATAGAGGTACGTCCCATAACTCTATTGCAGGCTACTACAGACATTAAATCCATATTGGCAAGGCAAAACATACCAGTATAAAAAAGTGTAAATCACATACTGCAAAGGCAGTTACCGAGTGAACAAAGCTATAGAAACCAGCTCAAGTGGACAATAGTCCAGGACTTGTGCCAATTAATGCAAGGACGGTAAGAAACCAGGCAGCTTACCGAATAAATCCTATGTTTCGTGACTAGAGAGCTACAGTACCCGAGTAGGCAGTCTACGGGAACACTCGGACCATACTCAACATGTCCTAATGATTACCCGTTCCATTTCAACCTACCTATAACCGTACATGCCCAAACAACCCCGACACCACCATTAGTAACAACGCTGGGCTACTACCCAGCAACGATCCTGAAAGAGCGAAAATCTTTCCAAACATGACCAATTGCACGCACCAGGACCTAAAGCTCAAGCAGCCAGAACATTAATGCCATATCGCACAGGCTACGTACCAAGTATCATATCTACAACCGCTATTAACCAACAAGGCACTACCGATACATTAAATCCACTTTTGCAGAGCGAGTACAGTACATTAAATTCATATTGCAAGCTAGCCATACCAGTATGATAAATCCATTATGCAAGTCGCCTACAATATGCATGTCATACTAACCATTACTTGACATAATCGTCATACGAAGATCAGTAGCCTCTGACACTACCGACTCTTCAATCTCAGCCCTTATCCTTAAATCCTACTCAAGTCATGCATGCAATCACATATGCTCGCTACTACCAATAGCCATATCAGTACGTACAGTCATCCATATGCAAGGCTACGTACAAGTACAATTAAATCCAACTGCAAGGGTACGTACCAGTACATGTAAATCATCTGCAAGGCTACGTCCAGTGCATTAAATCCAACTTGCAGGTACGTACCAGTAGCATTAAATCATCATTGCCAAGGCTACGTACCATGTAACATTAAATCCATATTGCAAGCTACTACCAGTAATTAAATCCAATCTGCAAGGCTACTTCCAGTACATTAATCCAATGCAAGGCTACGTCCAGTACTTAAATCCACACTGCAAGCTATGTACCAGTACATTAATCCATATTGCAAGGCTCACGTACCGTAATTTAAATCCATATGTCAAGCTACGTACCAGTACATTTAAATCCAATTGCAAGGCTAACGATCCCAGTAATTAAATCCATACTGCAACGTCATACGTATATTTACTCAGTATATTAACTCCAAATGCAAGGCGACGTACCAGTACATAAATCCATACGCAAGGATACGTACCACTACATTAAATCCATTATTGCAAGGCTACGTACCGAGTATATTAAATCCATAATGCAAGGCTACGTACCCAGTACATGAAAATCCATACCGCAAGGTACGTACAGTACAGTAAATCCATATTTGCAAGGCTACGTACCGTACATTAAATAATATTCGCAAGGCTACGTACAGTACCTTAAATCATATGCAAGGCTACGTACCAGTACATTAAATCCAATACTCGCAAGGCTACGTACCAGTACATTAAACTATTGCAGAGGCTAGTAACCAGTATATTAAACCATAATGCAAGTACCGATACCAGTACATTAAATCCATACCGCAAGGCTAGTACCAGACATAAAATCACATATTGCAAGGTACGTACAAGTACCTTAAATCAATGCTGCGAAGGTACGTACCAGTACATTAATCCATTATTGGCAAGGCTACGTACCAGTCATTAATCCCATATGGCAGGCTACGTACAGTCTATTAAATCCATACTGCAAGGCTACGTACCAGTACATTAATCCATACTGCAAGGCTAGTAACGTGCATTAAATCATATTGCAAGGCTACGCTACCCGTACATTAACCATTACTGCAAGGCTACGTACCAGTAACATTATCCATATGACAAGGGCTACGTACCAGTACATTAAATCCATATTTGCAATGGCTACGTACCAGTATATTAAAAATCCATACGCAAGGCTACGTAACAGTACCTTAAATCCATGCTGCAAGGGCTACGTACAGAAATTAATCCATAATGCAAGGGTACGTACCAGACATTAAAATCCATGCTGCAAGGTACGTACCAGTACATTAAATCCATATGCAAGGCTAGGACCAGTACATTAAAATCCATAATGCAAGGTAGTACGTACATTAAAATCAACGCTGCAAGGCTAAGTACCAGTACATTAATCCATTATAATGCAAGGCTACGTACGAGTACATTAAATCCTATTGCAAGGCTACGTACCAGTACATAAATCCCAGCTGCAAAGCTACGTACCAGTACATTAATCCATATGCAAGGCTATGAGGCAGTAATTTAAATCCATATTGCAAGGCTACGTACCAGTACATAAATCATATGTGCAAGCGAGTCCCAGTAATTAAATCCATATTGCAGGCTACGTTACCAGTACATTAAATTCCATACTGCAAGGCTACGTACCAGTACATTAAACCATAAGGCAAGGTATGTTTTTTTTTTTTTTTTTTTTACAGTACATTAATCCATACTGCAAGGTACGTACCAGTACATTAATCCATACTGGCAAGGGCTACGTACCAGTTACATTAATCAATATTGCAAGGTATGTACCAGTACATTAATCCATACTGAAGGCTACGTACCAGTACATTAAAATCCATATTGCAAGGCTACGACCAGTACATTAAATCCATACGGCAAGGCTACTTAACCAGACATTAAATCCAGACCGCAGGCTATGTACCAGTAATTACATCCTATTGCAAGGGCTACGTTACCAGTACATTAAATCCACACGAAAGGCTACGTACAGTACATTAAAATCCATACTGCAAGGCTAGTACCAGTACATTAAATCCATATTGCCAAGGCTACGTACCAGTACCTTAAATCCATACTGCAAGGCTACGTTACCAGTACATTCAATCCATACCGAACATGCTACGACCCAGTAATTAAAATCCAATTGCAAGGCCACGTACCAGCAGACATTAAATCCATATTGCAGGCTACGTACAGTACATTCAATCCTACCGCAACGGCTAGTACACGTACATTAAATCCCACACTGCAAGGATACGTCCAGTAGTACATCATCCCACATGCAAGGCTACGTACCAGTATATTAAATCCATATGCAAGGCCTACGTACCAGTAACATAAACACATAATGCAAGGCTACGTACCAGTGCATTAAAATCCATACTGCAGGCTACGTACCAGTACATTACAAATCCAATACTGAACAAGGCTACGTACCAGTGCATTAAATCCATACGGCAAGGCTACGTACCAGTACTTGAAAGCCATAATGCAAGGCTACGACCAGTGCATTAAATCAATACTGCCAAGGGCTTACGTACCAGTGCATTAAATCCATATTGCAAGGCTACGTACCATATATTAAAACCATACTGCAAGGCTACGTACCCAGTAAATTAAATCCATACTGCAAGGCTACGTACCCAGTCACAATAAAATCCATATTGACAGGCTACATACCAGTGCATTAAATCCATATTGCAAGGCTACGTACCAGTGCATTAAATCCACACTACAAGGCTACGTACCAGTACATTAAATCCATATTGCAAGGCTACGTACCAGTACATTAAATCCATACTGCAAGGCTACGTACCAGTACATTAAATCCATATTGCAAGGCTACGTACCAGTGCATTAAATCCACACTGCAAGGCTACGTACCAGTACATTAAATCCATACCGCAAGGCTACGTACCAGTATATTAAATCCATACTGCAAGGCTACGTACCAGTAATTAAATCCATACTGCAAGGCTACGTACCAGTACATTAAATCCATACTGCACGTCGATATACAGTATATTATTACATTACAGTATATTATTACAGTACAATATATATAATATAATAGTACAGTATATTATTACATTACAATATATATTATATAATAGTACAGTATATTATTACATTACAGTATATATTATATAATAGTGCAGTATATTATTACATTACGGTATATATATTATATAATAGTACAGTATATTATTACAGTACGGTATATATTATATAATAGTACGGTATATAATATATAATAGTACAGTTTATTATTACAGTACGGTATATAATATATAATAGTACAGTATATTATTACAGTAAGGATAATTTATATAAAATAGTACAGGTATTATTACTATAGCATATAATTATCTATATTACAGTACAGTATATATTATATAATAGAGTACAGTTATTATTACTATAGTATGTATATATTATTATTACAGTACAGTATATATTTATAGATAGTACAGTATACTATTACATTACGGATATAGTATATAATAGTGCAGTATATATTACATTACGTATATATTATTATAGTACAGATATTATTACAGTACGTATAATTATATAATATACGGTATAATATATACTAGTACAGTTTATTATCACGTACGGTATATAATATATAATGTACAGTATATATTACGTACGGTATATATTATATAATGTACAGTTATATATACATTATAAGTATATATTATAATTATTACAGTACGTATATATTATATAATAGTACAGTCATTATTAAATTACATATAAATATATAAAGTACAGTATTATTACATTAACAGTATATTAATTATAATAGTACAGTAATTTATTACATTACAGTATTATTTTATATATAGTTACAGTATATTATTACAGTACAGTATATATTATATAATAGTTCAGTATATTATTACATTATACTATATATTATATAATAGTACAGTATATTATTACATTACACTATATATTATATAATAGTACAGTATATTATTACATTACACTATATATTATATAATAGTACAGTATATTATTACAGTACAGTATATATTATATAATAGTACAGTATATTATTACATTACACTATATATTATATAATAGTACAGTATATTATTACATTACACTATATATTATATAATAGTACAGTATATTATTACATTACACTATATATATTATATAATAGTAAGTCTATTATTACAGTACAGTAAATTATATTAATAGTACAGTATATTATATACAGTATATATATATATAAATATACAGTATATTATACAGTACAGTATATTATAAATAGTACAGTTATTTATTACGTACATATATTATATATAGTACAGGATATATTACAGTACGTATATATTTATACAGTACAGTTATATTATTACAGTACGTATATATATAATAGTACAGTATATATTACAGTACATATATTATATATAATAGTACAGATATTATTACAGTACAGTATATTATAATAGTTCAGATATTATTACAGTACAGTATATATTATTATAATAGTAATTAATATTACATACAGTATTATATATAGTACAGTATATTATTACAGTACAGTATATATTATATAATAGACAGTATATTAATACAGTACAGTATATAGTATATAATAGTACAGTATATTATTACAGTACACTATATATTATATAATAGTACAGTAATTATTACATTACACTATATATTATATAATAGTACAGTATATTATATAATATGCTTTACAGTATATTATACAGTACAATATATAATAATAGTACAGTATATTATACATTACACTATATATTATATAAAGTTACAGTATATATATATATAGACAGTATATTATTACAGTACAGTATATATTATAAATGTACAGTATATAGTCAGTACAGTATATATTATATAATAGTACAGTATATATTATATAATAGTACAGTTATTTATTACAATTGACACTATATATTATATAAAGTACAGTAATATTATACAGTACAGTATATATTATATAATGTACAGTATATTATTACAGTACAATTATATTATATAATAGTACAGTATATTATTACAGTACACTATATATTATTATAATATAGTACAGTATATTATTACAGTACAGTATATATTATATAATAGTACAGGATATTATTACATTACACGTATATATTATATAATAGTGCAGTATATTATTACAGTACAGTATATATTATATAATAGACAGTATATTTTACAGTACCAGTATATATTATATAATAGATACAGTATATTATACAGTTACAGTATATATTATATAGTACAGTATATTATTACATTACACAATATTATATTATATAATAGTACAGTATATTATTACAGTACAGTATATATTATATAATAGTACAGTATATATTATATAATAGTACAGTATATTATTACATTACACTATATATTATATAATAGTACAGTATATATTATATAATAGTACAGTATATTATTACAGTACAGTATATATTATATAATAGTACAGTATATTATTACATAACTCTATATTATATAATAGTACAGTAATATTATCAGTACAGTATATATATATAATAGTACAGTATATTTTACTACAGTATTATATAAATAGTACAGTATTATATTACATTACACTATATATATATAATAGTACAGTATATATTACAGTACAGTTATATATACATATAATAGTACAGTAATTATTACAGTACAGTAATATTATTATAATAGTACAGTATCTATATACATGTACACTCTATATTATACATAATAGTACAGTATATTATACAGTCTACAGATCTATTTATAATAGTACAGTATATTATTACATAACTATCTATTATATAATAGTACAGTATATTATTACAGTACAGTCTAGTATATATATAATAGTACAGTATATTATTACAGTTACGTAATATATTATATATAGTGACACGGTATATAATATTATTACATTACACTATATATTATATAATAGTACAGTATATTATTACAGTACAGTATATATTATATAATAGTACAGTATATTATTACAGTACAGTATATATTATATAATAGTACAGTATATTATTACATTACACTATATATTATATAATAGTACAGTATATTACATTTACATATATATATATTATAGTAACAGTATATTTTACAGTACAGTATATATATATATAAGTACGAGATATTATTACAGTACAGTATATATTATATAATAGTACAGTATATTATTACATACACTATATATTATATAATAGTCTACAGTTTATATTTATTTTTTACAGTACAGTTATATTATATAATAGTACAGTTATTATTACATTACACTATATATTATATAATAGTACAGTATATTATTACAGTACAGTATATATTAATATATAGTACAGTATATTATTACATTACACTATATATTATATAAAGATACAGTATATTATACATGACACTAATATTATATAATAGTACAGTATATTTTACAGTACAGTATATATTATATTATATACAGTATATGAATTCAGTACAGTTATATTACTATAATAGACCGTATATTATTACAAGTAAGTATAATTTTATATAGTACAGTATATTTTACAGTACATTATATATTATATAATGTACAGTATATTATTACAGTACAGTAATTTATATAATAGTACCAGTATATTATTACAGTACAGTATATATTATATATAGTATACAGTTATATTCACAGTACAGTATATATTATATAATGTACAGTATATTATTACATAAGTATATATTATATAATAGACAGTATATTTACAGTACAGTATATATTATTAATAGTACAGTATATTATTACAGTACAGTATATATATATACTTAGTACAGTATATTATTATACTATATAAAATATATTTATAATAGTACAGTATTTTACAGTACAGTAGAATTATATAATAGTTACAGTATATTATTACAGTACCGTTATATATTATATAATGTACCGTATATTATACAGTTACAGTATATATTATAAATAGTACAGTATATCTAAACATATATTATATTAAGTACAATATTATTCATTACTAATATATATAATAGTTCAGGGGTGTATATAATATAGAGGAATATAAACGATATAATCTTGTCAGTCCCACAGGCGCCATTAGAACTTTATCTTGCAGTCTGTATGACATTACATTCCATATATACCGTGTTACAGGCCTGGTACCGCCTAGAGCAGAAGGACCCAGGGGCAACCGATTTTCCAAAACTCCTCCCCACTTACCGGAGAACTGATGGTCACACAGCCGAGAAGGCGGAGCCATCCGGGTTTGTTGTAAGTTCCGCCCACATTTCAGTAACTGGGAAAGTCCAGGCAGATCGCTACGGATCGGTAACTGACGGTAAGTACCTACCTGCCACTACTTACCTACCTTCCCTCCTACCTACCTTACTACTTACCTACCTACCTCACTACTTACCTACCCACCTCGCTGCTTACCTTTTCTCCTACCTACTTCCCTAATTACCTACCTCACTACTTACCTACCTACCTTCTACCTACCTTCCTCACTAGCTACCTACCCACCCTACTACTTCCTACCTACTTACCCTATTAATCACCTACCTACCTCACTAGTATACCCTACTACCCACCGCCTACCTACTCACTACTTACCTACCCTACTACCACACCTACCTACCTCACTAGCTACCTACCCTACTACCCACCTACCCACCTCACTAGCTACCTACCTACTACCCATACCTACCATTACTAGATACCTACCTACCACCTCACTAGCTAACCCTGCTACCCACCTAGCTACATACCTCATAGTTACCTACCCACCTCACTAGCTACCTACCCTACTACCCACATACCTCATAGCTACCTAACCTACTACTACCTACCTACCTATCTACCTACTAACAGCTACCTACCCTACTACCACCCTACCTACCTATCTACCTCACTAGATACTACCCTACTACCCACCTACCTACCTATTACCTCACTAGCTACCTACCCTACTACCCACCTACCTACCTATCTACCTCACTGCGCTCCTACCCTACTACCACTCTACCTACCCTACTACCACCTACCTTACTAGCTAGCTACCTACCTCACTAGCTACTCACCCTACTACCCACCTACCTTCCTCACTAGCTACCTACCCCACTCACTAGCTACCTACTACTACCCACCTACCTACCTCGCTATCTACATACCCTCTACACACCTACCTTACAGAAGACTACCTTATACCTACCCTACTACCCACCTACCTTCCTCACTAGTACTACCACCTCACTAGCTACCTACCCTACTACCCACCTACCTACCCACTAGCTACCTACCCTACTACCCCCTACCTACCCACTACTTACCTACGCCACCACCCACCTGTACACTGACGTGGCACCTACCATACCTAATTCACTCTCAGGTGTGGTATTCCCATATTTACATACCGAACTACACCCCACACATTATATTAGAGGGTCTTTATGGTGGGGAGATATCATTTCCCCTATGGGGGGGGTTATCTTGGGCCATTCTGGGAAGTGTGATTAGTCATTCAGTTACAAATCCAGGGGTCAGATCTACTTCCCCTTTAACTCCACACCCTGTGTAGATGTCGTTTCTTGATGGTTGGGGGGGGGGGTTCCTTTAACTCTCTTTACCCCTCTGTCCTGCTAAAATACAATCCTGCCGCTTCCTTCCGTAGGGCCCCGTATGGGTGGGTATGGGATAACAGTGTCACCTGTCCCTTAAATCTGCAGATTATTAGCTAATTATTGGTTCAGTGGTTACAATAATGTGTCCACTGGGGGCACTGTGTATTTTCTTGATCCATTGCTGTTAAAGAAACACACACATAGATAGGGAGTATCAAAGCCTGAATCCTCTCCCTACCCTATTAATGTATTAGTGACATCTGTCTATAGGCGCTTCACACTGCAAAACCAGAGTCCCGCACTGCACTGCTGATGTCTCAATAAAGCCAAAACCAGTCTGTAGTTGGCTCTCTGGTTTTACATTTGTTCCTAAGTGCTGCACATAAGTCCAGTGCAGTCCTGTAAGTCCAGTGCAGTCCGTATAGTGCAGTGCATTATAGTCCCATATGTCAGTGATGTCCATTATAGTCCCATATAGTCAGTGAGGCCATTATAGTCCAGTGCAGGCGTTATAGTCCCATATAGTCCAGTCATGTCCATTATAGTCCAGTGCAGTCCATTATAGGCCAGTGAGTGCATTATAGTCCCGTGCAATGCATTATAGTCCAGTGCAGTGCATTATAGTCCAGTGCAAGCATTACATTCCCGTAAGTCCGTGCAGTGCATTATAGTCCCGTTGCACTGCATTATAGTCCAGTGCAGTGCATTATAGTCCGTGCAGTGCATTATAATCCTGTATAGTCCAGTGCAGTCCTGTATAGTCCAGTGCAGTCCTGTATAGTCCAGTGCAGTCCTGTATAGTCCAGTGCAATGCATAATAGTCCGTATAGTCCAGTGCAATGCATTATATTCCCGTATAGTCCGTGCAGTGCATTATATTCCCGTATAGTCCAGTGCAGTGCATTATATTCCCGTATAGTCCAGTGCAATGCATTATATTCCCGTATAGTCCAGTGCAATGCATTATATTCCCGTATTAGTCCAGTGCAATGCATTATAGTCCTGTATAGTCCAGTGCAATGCATTATATTCCTGTATAGTCCAGTGCAATGCATTATATTCCCGTATAGTCCAGTGCAATGCATTATATTCCTGTATAGTCCAGTGCAATGCATTATAGTCCCGTATAGTCCAGTGCAGTGCATTATAGTCTGTATAGTCCAGTGAATGCATTATATTCCGTCTATAGTCAGTGCAATGCATTATATTCCCGTATAGTCCAGTGCAATGCATTATAGTCCTGTATAGTCCAGTGCAATGCATTATAGTCCTGTATAGTCCAGTGCAATGCATTATAGTCCCTTATAGTCCAGTGCAGTGCATATAGTCCTTTATAGTCCAGTGCAGTGCATTATAGTCCTGTATAGTCCAGTGCAATGCATTATATTCCCGTATAGTCCAGTGCAATGCATTATATTCCCGTATAGTCCAGTGCAATGCATTATAGTCCTGTATAGTCCCGTGCAATGCATTATAGTCCCGTATAGTCTAGTGCAGTGCATTATAGTCCTGTATAGTCCAGTGCAATGCATTATAGTCCTGTATAGTCCAGTGCAGTGCATTATATTCCCGTATAGTCCAGTGCAGTGCATTATAGTCCTGTATAGTCCCGTGCAATGTATTATATTCCCGTATAGTCCAGTGCAGTGCATTATAGTCCTGTATAGTCCCGTGCAGTGCATTATAGTCCCGTGATAGTCCAGTGCAGTGCATTATAGTCCCGTATAGTCCAGTGCAATGCATTATAGTCCTGTATAGTCCCGTGCAATGCATTATATTACAGTTATAGTCCAGTGCAGTGCATTATAGTCCTGTATAGTCCCGTGCAATGCATTATATTCCCGTATAGTCCAGTGCAGTGCATTATAGTCCTGTATAGTCCCGTGCATTATAGTCCCGTATAGTCCAGTGCAGTGCATTATAGTCCTGTATAGTCCAGTGCAATGATTATAGTCCGTGTAGTTACGTGCAATGCATAATTCCTGTATAGTCCAGTGCAGTGCATTATAGTCCTGTATAGTCCGTGCAGTGCATATAGTCCCGTATAGTCCAGTGACAATGCATTATATTCCGTTTCTAGTCCAGTGCAGTGCATTATAGTCCTGTATAGTCCAGTGCAGTGCATTATATTCCCGTATAGTCCAGTGCAGTGCATTATAGTCCTGTATAGTCCCGTGCAGTGCATTATAGTCCCGTATAGTCCAGTGCAGTCTATTATAGCCCAGTGCAGTGCATTATAGTCCAGTGCAGTCCATTATACTCCCATATAGTCCGGTTGAGTCCACACGCATTATGATCGATACTCAGGTCAATACTGAGCTTTGTGTCTCTCTCCTTCTCTGTCCCCAGGGTAACCAGTAACTCTACAAGATGAGCGAGGAGTCCATTATCCGTATTCCCCCCTATTTTTACATCCATGTCTTGGACCAGAACAGTAACATATCCAGGGTAGAAACTGGGCCCAAGACCTACATCCGCCAGGACAATGAGAGGTAAGTATCAGGTTCAGTATTGGGGGGTATGGAGGGAGTAATCGGGTGTGTCTGGGTAATGGTCCGAGCTAATGTTCAGTGCGAGGGGTGGATTCATTTCAGGAAATCAACGTGACTCACATGTGGGGTTTGGTGCTCTGTGTGTTTTCCTGCGTTACGCTGTTAGATATCGCACATGCACACGCTAATTCTGCACCACTAGGGGGAGCCTTGACCAGTTAAAGTAGCTGGAAAGTTAACCCTTTAACAGGGCGACATTTGGCCCACATGGAAGGGCAGATAAAGGAACAAGCTCCATATGATATGGGAACCAGGGCAGTTAGTGGGTGTACAGGGGTGTGGGAGATACCAATCTGGTTGGGGGGGGAAGTGTAATTTTAATGGATCTGGACAGTTTAGGGTAAAAACCTTTTCCGTCCCTGTAGGGTCCTGTACCACCCCAAGCGCATGGTCATGGTGCCTCCGCGCCACTACTGTGTGATCCAGAACCCAGTGCAAAGGGACACGCAGAACCAGGTTCTGTTTGACGACGTGGGACAGGCCAAGCTCTTCCATGGGGACAAGGAGATCCGACTCAGCCAGGACCCATTCCCCCTGTACCCCGGGGAGGAGCTGCTGCAGGTGATTTATGGGGGGCTACAGCCGGGAATTCAGGGTTCTATATCCGTCCACTGAGGTTCCTGACCCCATGTCTCCCTCCCACAGGACATCATTCCGCTCACCGTGGTCCTGGCCAACACGGCGCTGCATTTGAAAGCCCTCCTAGACCTGGAGGATGACAGTGGGAAGTTCGTGGCAGGGGACGAGTGGCTTTTTGAAGGACCAGGTAACGGTGGGAATAGTAGAGAGAATTCCGTTATGGAACGTTAAATAACATTGGATTTCCTCACAGGGACTTACATCCCACGGAAGGAGGTGGAGGTGATAGAAACCATCCAAGCCAGTGTAATCCGCCACAACCAAGCCATCCGTCTCCGCGCCCGCAAGGAGTGCAAGGACCGGGAAGGACGGGATAGAGTCACCGGTGGGTCCATTTAATTTGCCCAGGATCTTTCTCTGTGGTCTCTAGTCTGGAAACGCTCCCTCCTGACACTCTCTATGTCTCTAGGAGATGTCTCTGTGTTTGCCTAGAACCAATGAGGACTATTTCTCTGCTGACGCCTCCCTCATACCTTCCCTTTTCTGCAGGTGAGGAATGGCTCGTAAAGAAGGTCGGCGCTTATCTCCCGGGGGTGTTCGAGGAAGTGGTGGATATAGTTGATGCCTTCGTGCTCACAGACAAGGTAACATTCCCATATCCACACTATCCCTAAAACCGGGATCCCATATCCACCACTATCCCTAACGGGATCCCATATCCACACTATCCCTAACCGGGATTCCCATATCCACACTATCCCTAACCGGGATCCCATATCCACACTATCCCTAACCGGGATCCCATATCCACACTATCCCTAACCGGGATCCCAATCCACACTATCCCTAACGGGATCCCATATCCACACTATCCTAACGGGATCCCATATCCACACTATCCTAACCGGGATCCCAATCCACACATCCCTAACCGGGATCCCAATCCACACTATCCCTAACCGGGATCCCATCCATCACCCTATCCCTAACCGGGATCCCATATCCACACTATCCTAACCGGGATCCCATATCCACACTATCCCTAACCGGGGTCCCATATCCACACTATCCTAACCGGGATCCCATATCCACACTATCCCTAACCGGGATCCCATATCCACACTATCATTAACCGGGATCCATATCCACACTATCATTAACCGGGATCCCATATCCACACTATCCCTAACCGGGATCCCATATCCACACTATCCCTAACCGGGATCCATATCCACACCACATCCCTAAAACGGGATCCATATCACACTATCCCTAACCGGGATCCCATATCCACACTATCCCTAACGGATCACCATATCCACACTATCCCTAACCGGGATCCATCCCACATATCTAACCGGGATCCCATATCCACCACTATCCCTAACCGGGATCCCTATCCACATATCCCTAAACGGGATCCCATATCCACACTATCCCTAACCGGGATCCCATATCCACACTATCCCTAACCGGGATCCCATATCCACACTATCCCTAACCGGGATCCCATATCCACACTATCATTAACCGGGATCCCATATCCACACTATCCCTAACCGGGATCCCATATCCACACTATCCCTAACCGGGATCCATATCCACACATCCAACCGGGATCCCATATATCCACACTATCCTAACCGGGATCCCATATCCACACTATCCCTAACCGGGATCCCATACCACACTATCCCTAACCGGGATCCCATATCCACACTATCCCTAACCGGGATCCCATATCCACACTATCCCTAACCGGGATCCCATATCCACACTATCCTTAACGGATCCCATATCCACACTATCCCAACCGGGATCCCATATCCAACCTATCCTAACCGGATCCCATATCCACACTATCCTTAACCGGGATCCCTATCCACACTATCCCAACCGGGTCCCATAATCACACTATCCCTACCGGGATCCCATATCCACACTATCCTAACCGGGCACATATCCTACAATCATTAACGGGATCCCATATCCACACTCCATCTTAACCGGGATCCCATATACAACATCCCTAACCGGGATCCCTATCCACACTACCTAACCGGGATCCCATATCCACACTATCCCTAACGGATCCATATCCACACTATCCCTAACCGGGATCCATATCCACACTATCCCTAACCGGGATCCCATATCCACAATCCCTAACCGGGATCCCATATCCACTATCCCTAACGGGATCCCATATCCACACTCCCTAACCGGGATCCCATATCCACACTATCCCCTAACCGGGATCCCATATCCACACTCTCCCTAACCGGGATCCCATATCCCACTCTCCCTAACCGGGATCCCATATCCACACTCTCCTAACCGGGATCCCATATCACACTCTCCCTAACCGGGTCCCATATCCACACTCTCCCTAACCGGGATCCCATTCCACACTCTCCCTAACCGGGATCCCATATCCACTCTCCTAACCGGGATCCCATATCCACACTCTCCCTAACCGGGATCCCATATCCACACTCTCCTTATCTAGTACAAACATGTTTACCTTATTGTTCCTTTCTTGCTGCAGTCCATGTGATTTCTTTGATAACATTGATAAATCCCCCCCAGAGAGCTCTGCACATCCGAGCTACCAAGACTTTCCGTGATGACAAAGGGAACCTGAGGCGGACGAGGAGAAGAGTGGCTGGTGACCATGTCTGACACGGAGGCCTATATCCCCAACGTGTACGAGGAGGTGGTGGGAATCGTGGATATCACCACCCTGACAGCAGACAATACTGTGTCATCCTGGACCCGTTGGTAGTGATGGGAAACCCCAGTTGGGACAGAAAAGGGTTGTGAAGGTGAATTGATATTTATATTAGACCTATAACTGGGGTATCTACTGTGTGTACCTGGCAGGGATTTACCTAAACTAGGTTAAGGTGACCCCAATCTGGAAGGCCCTAACTAGGTAATGATGACCCCAATCTGGAAGGTCCTAACTAGGTAATGATGACCCCAATCTGGAAGGTCGTAACTAGGTAAAGGTGACCCCAATCTGGAAGGCCCTAACTAGGTAAAGGTGACCCCAATCTGGAAGGCCCTACAGGTTAAGATGACCCCAATCGGAAGGTCCTTACAGGTAATGATGACCCCAATCTGGAAGGTCCTAACTAGGTAATGATGACCCCAATCTGGAAGGTCCTAACTAGGTAAAGATGACCCCAATCTGGAAGGCCCTAACTAGGTAAAGATGACCCCAATCGGAAGGTCCTTACTAGGTAATGATGACCCCAATCTGGAAGGTCCTAACTAGGTAATGGTGACCCCAATCTGGAAGGTCCTTCTAGGTAATGATGACCCCAATCTGGAAGGCGCCTAACTAGGTAAAGGTGACCCCAATCTGGAAGGTCCTAACTAGGTAATGATGACCCCAATCTGGAAGGTCCTAACTAGGAGTTAAAGGTGACCCCAATCTGGACGGCCCTAACTAGGTAAAGTGACCCCAATTTGGAAGGCCCTACAGTAAAGGTGACCCCATTGAAGATATTACACACAGGGTGTAGGGATCCCTCCCCCATATCACCCACTCCATATAGACTTCCCCTTTATATATTTATATCATTATATTACACACAGGGTGTAGGGGTCCCTCCCCCATATCACCCACTCCATATAGACTTCCCCTTTATATATTTATATCAGGGCGGGGATCCTACACCCTGTGTGTAATATAATGATATAAATATATAAAGGGGGAAGTCTATTGGA